>VZTR01025663.1:73802-95439 GCA_013400775.1 Chaetops frenatus
CGCGGATCTTCAGTTCTCCCCGGCTCTTTCCCTCTTCCCCCCGCCACCTCAGGATACCCCCTTCCCCTCACATCCCCCCGGCACCCTCAGGGCTCCCCTGTGCACCTTCCCCGCTGCCCCTGAAGCCGCTGCCCCCGGCCTCCCCCATGGTGGGGTTCGGGGCGAACCGCCGGGGCGGCCGCCTGCCCTCGCTGGTGCTCGTGGCGCTGCTGGCGGTGATCGCCGTGCTCGCCTTCCACTGCTGGAACGCGGCGTCCCGCCAGGCCCTGCTGCGGGAGGAGCTGGCCGAGCTGCAGAGCCAGGCCCAGCGCACCGAGGTGGCGCGGGGCCGCCTGGAGCGGCGGAACTCGGACCTCCTGGGCAAGGTGGATTCGCACAGGAAGCAGCTGGAGCAGAAGGAGGCGGACTACAGCCACCTGAGCAGCCAGCTGCAGGCCAGGGACGGCCAGGTGAAGAGGTGCGAGGACGGCAAGGTAAGGGAGGAGGGGGCGGCGAGGGGTCCCGGTGCCCTGCGGGGCGGCTCAGCCCGGGGCGCTGTCAGTCCTCGCCTGCCCAGGGTGTCCCCGCAGCCTCTGCAGCCCGCGAGTGAATCAAGGCCCCGAGGCGCAGGTTTGGTGCTGCTGGGACAGCTGCAGCGCTCCCTGTTTTCTGAAAACGTCCCCAAAAAAGAGCTGAAGATGTCCGGTGTGTTTGTGCGTGCGTGTGTGTGAACAATGAAAATCCCGAGAGTTCGCTCGTTTCCAGACGGCTGTTTCAAATTTACTTATTGTTTTTTAGCTTTCTGTCTCTGCTGAGAATATTTGATCTTTTGTGATCGTTCGAGAAACCAGACACGGCCGTTAAACTACAGCTTAAAGGGAAATGAAACCAGTGTGGTGTTCGGTAGCACCCTGAGCTTGCCCCTTGGAATGCCTGGTACGGCACACTCTGATTTTTATGCTGCCAGCGTGTACTTGGGGGGAAAAAAAAAAACAAACAACAAACAACGCTGCTGCTGACTAACGTGTCATTTTCCTTGGCTTGGAGAAGCCAAGCTCAGAAAATTCAGCTGGCCCTTTCAATGGGGGTGGCCTGGGGATCTCTTTTGTTGTGGAAAATGAGTGAATGCCTCAGCTTTCACTGTTCTGCTTTCATAACCGTCCTGAACTGGGAAGTTCACGGGGCTCAGCACACAAGTCCTGCTCAGGGGGCGTGTGGGGTGTATTTGCATGCAGGTCGTCACTGCTCATTGAGCACTGTTCTCACAGTGGGATTTATGGCAATGTCACACTCTCCAGGGTAATTGCTGGCTAGGTTTGTTTTTTCTGGCCCTTTCTTACCGCACACTGGATGAGCAGCCTCAGAAAATGCATTGAATTGTCAGAAAAAAACGAATATGTACATGTCCCATTCCAGAGTTAGACTCCCTCAAACTAGTTAAGTTTGTATTAATGTTTCCTGCTGAACCTTGAAATTAAGTCCTTTGTCTGTTTAGCAAACATATTTTTAATTTTTATCCTTCCTTAGATTGCAATAAAAAGTCCAATTGGGTATGACATGGACTCCATGATCTTGAAGATATTTTCCAGCCTCAGTGATTCAGTGATTCTAAAGCAGTTGGGATTTAGCCAAGATACTTCCCCTTCTGTCTGCAGAAGGGCAGTCAGCTTGTTTGGTGTGTTAGTGTCACTGCCTGTGGGTGTAAAACTCCTCTGGCAGGATTCAGGTAAGCTCTCAGGCACACTTCAGCAAGGATTTCTTCCTGGAAGGGGTGGTCAGGCACTGGAACTGCCCAGGAAGGTTCGGAGTGCCCATCCCTGGACGTGGCACTCAGTGCTCTGGGCTGGGGACAAGGTGGGGATCAGGCACAGGTTGGGCTCAGTGGTCTCCCAGATGAAATTCAGTGTTAATTGCCTGCAGTGTGTGCCCTTTGTTCCAGAAGCTGCCAGTTAAGGCCATGTGAGCTCGTAGCTTTTGAACATCCTCTCTCTGGTGTTCAAAATGTTCAGAGTGCCCTAAGAAGCCAGAATAGCAGGATTTTATCAAAAACCAGTCGCTGGCCTTCTTTCCTCCCATGTAAGCCACTGTCTTTTCGTAGTGCCAACAATGCTTATTTTTTTTTCCAAAACTCTTTAAGTGACTTTATTTAAGTTACTTCACTGAGAGTAGAGAATAAAGCTTTGTTTTAGAGAATGAGTCTGTCACAAGGAAACAGTAGTAGATATAAAATTTCTGACCAAAAAAGGCTTGAATGATAAATTTTTTCCTCTCAAAATAGAATTTGGCAAGTCTGTCTGACCAAACTGCTCATTACCTGTGATCTCAGTCCATTTGTGCTGAAATAAAACCCCAGCATTGATATCAAGTAATGGCAACAAATTCAGGCTCATTTTAAGGAATACTCATTTGAAGATTCTGCTCTGGTGGTTCTCATTGTCAGTTCTGCTTTGTGCTCCTTTGTCCTCAGCTGAGCTTCTTTGCCTTGTGGTCACATAAATCAAGTGCTGAGGCAACTCCAGTTTCTGCAGCAGCTTCCTCTTGGCTCAGGGATCTCTGGAGTCAAGGCCAAACCCTTGGCTCTGCCCTGCTTGTGGACCGAGCCCCTCACGCTGCACCAGGCTGTTGTTTGCTCTTGGGAGCGAATAGGGGAGTGTGAGCCAGTGTCTTGTGTTTAAAAAGAAACAGAAAAAGCCTGAATTCTTGGGGATTCTCCTCTGCTGTGGTGAGCTCCTGAGGGTCTGTTGGACCTTGGAACAAACGAGTTCTCTTTTGGAGCCCCCTGTGAGAGGCAAGCTGGGGTAGTGCCTACCCTGGAATTTGGGCAGGTGCTGCATGCACAGGTAGCCTCAGCTCCCTGAGTGTTCCATGGGGTTTTTTGCAGCATGCTGTTAGGTTTTGGGGTTTTTCCATAGCTTTGCACATCCGTTTGCAGTAAGCACAGTGAAAGGTGTGACTGGCAGGAATCTGTGGTGGAGAGGTTCCAGGTGGCAGGCGCCCAGTGTGCAGGGAGCACCTCTCATTCCGTACCTGCTGCTGGCTGTGCCAGGTGTGGAACACTGCCCTGCCCTTACCTGCTGCCCAGAAATGCTTGGGATGAAGCTGTTAAGTCAAACATCCCCAGCAGCAGCTGGGTCTGTTCTTTGTTGCCAAAACTTGGTAACTCCCCAGTTTGCAAAGCTGTAGCATGACAGCAGCAGTGTGGAGTTGTTACATGGCAAGACTCACAACTCAGGCAGCATTGGAGGGTTGCCATATGACCATGCACAGGATTTCTGGTGTTCTTTTCCTGTGCAGGGCTCATTGGGCTGCAGAGGGTTTATTTTCTCCATCCCAAGTGCTTGGAAAGGCCCCGAGGAGCCCCTGAGAGCTGAGAAACACAAACAGGTCCAGACTGAAGGAGGATATGGCCCAGGAAGAACTGGACCTGTGCCATGGCTCGTAGATTGTGGGTTTTGCATGTGTAGGTGGAACAGATCCCATGAATCATAAAAAAGCTTCCTCCTTTTCTATCCTTCAGATGAGGGACATTTACTGTCAGCTGAGCTGGTTTGGATATAAATTCTGTCTCTTCTGTCTGGAACTCAAAATCACCAGAAGGAAAGATTGTGTGATAAAAGTGCTGCACGTTCCCATGCAGCTCGTGCTCACAGACAGCAACCCCCCCCAGGCAGGCACATGTTTATGGGATGAGCAGGAGCCTGGGTGTGAGGAATTCTCATAGGTGAGGGTCTGAAAACAGACCCCACTGCTTCCCAGGATCTCCTTTGTTTGTAGATATATTGGGTTCTGGGGAATAAGTGCATTAGAGTGTAGGACAGGAGAATGTGATGATTGCCTGTGGTTTTGCAAAAGAGAGGGAAATTCTTGTTCATTAACACAGCAGATCACTGGGTGTACCTGCTCCCCTGACCCGGGTTGCTGGAGGAGGAGCTGGCAGGGTGGGTACCCGGTGGATGGAGAGGCTTGGTGGTGACTTGTGTCTTCTGCTTCCCTGTGTGTCCCACTGCCAGCTGTGCTTTTGAAGTGGAGCTCTTCGAGTCCTACCCAGGCTGTCAGTGATGGGCTGTTGCTTTGTGCATCCTCTAAGGGGGCCTTGAATGCCTGGATGGGCAGAGCACGAGGCAAACCTGGCTCTGACATGCCAGGAGGCTCCTTGGGTGTCCCTGTGGGCAGTAATTTTGTCCCTGTTTCAGAGCACTGTGGTCAGAGGGCTCAGGTTACCTAAAGATCACATTCCTGGTGGAATTAATAAATGCTGACAGATTAACTGTGGAGCTGGACTTTTCCAGGGTTTGGAGGAAATATGTTCAAGCCCGTTTTGTTTATTTTACTGTTTTTTTCTGCTCTGTCCCTGATTTTCCAGTTCTGCTTGCTTTCTTTTTTCGGGAAAAGCCTTGTGTATGTCCCAGCATGTCCTGGCTGAGGGGCTGTGCTGGCACTGCAGTGTGCTGCTCTCAGAGGTGATGCTGACCTTGTCACCCACGCGTGACAGCCCTGCTCAGCACCTTCCTGCAGTTACCCTTTGTGTCACCGTGGAGCTGCAAGGAAAACAGCCACAGAACCCAAAGTGCCTGAGGACAGGCAGGGATTTTACCCCCTTTCTCAGAATACTCCACACATGAATCTTTCACTTCATTCCTGCTGGTTTTTGTCTTTATGTAATGACAAAACAAAGCATCTTGACTTCAAGACTTCTTGTACGTGCATTACTGTAACTATTTGTTTCCTTATGAAAAATGCCAAATTAAAAGCTGTTGCAGAAGTTTACTGGTGTGAGACTCCCTCTCAAAATAAAATGTATGTTAGGATGTTATGTAGCAACACACAGTAGATTTATTTAAATATAACAGTTCTATTATACCATATACCTTAGGTAACAATTGGGTTTGCTGTTAGTGCTGTGTATATTTTTATCCACCTGTGCTTTGACATTGGCTGTTTACAGTCCCTCTTGCAGTATTAGGATGCAGCATGTTTATTTTAGTCCAGACAATCTACTTTTTTTGATATAAATATGTTCTGGAATTAAAATTTAAGCCTTTGTTAGCAAAGCTTGAACACAGTGTTTAGTTTGGTGATGTCACCGATCACTAAATACACATTTCTTAGATTTACAGGAACTTCGTGCACGTCACTGTGATAATCCTGTCCATACATTGGCTTTACAAAGCAAACAGACACACCTGAGTCTTCACAGCCCAAACCCTCCCCAGCCTGCTGCTCCCCTGTATTTATCCAACCTTTTCTTCCTTCCAGATGAAGCTGCAGAACAACATCTCGTATCAGATGGCAGACATACATCGGCTAAAGGGTGAGGGATTCATGGCCAAACTCATTTGGCAGGCTGAAGTTGTGCATTTTAACTGCCCAGGTGCTGCAGAATGCAGTTTAAATGAAGGATCTGGTGGTGCTGGAACATCTCACGATGTGAAATCCCATTGTGTTTGTTACCTGGTGTGAGTAGGTGCAGAGTTGGCTCTGACTTTGCTGCAGAAAAAACACGTGTTCTGGCACTGCTGAGTTGCAAGACAACAGAAATATTTTCATGGCCAAATACACAGTTTAGAAGAGTTCGATCAGAAACTGTGGTGGTTATGCTGGGTTAGAAAAGGTCCAGGACACATCTCTGAAGTTCTGTACAGACATAATTATAATCCCTCTGGTATTGCTGTGTTCAGAGTACTTCAGAGTGAGCCAGAACCTGCTCAGATGTGAACATGCCTGCACACAACACATGGTTTCTGCCTGTATCCATGTAGCTGCAGCTTAAAACAGTAGCAAGCTTCATTATTTGTAGCCTGAGGAGCAGGGAGAGCTGCTAGAGCTGTGAAGACAGGAAATCCATGTTGGCTTTATGGATAGTGGAAAGCTGCCTCCTTTTGTACACTCACTGCAGACAGTGTTGGAGCATCCTGCCTGAAGTAACCTGGCAGTGTTTCTGTGTTACTCAGAGTGACAGAATCTCAGGAAATTATGTAGATTCCCAATAGATAAGTGAAATGCGTTGTGCAAGGCTTCTGAATGCAAAGGTGCAGAAACATTTAGGGGCATTGGCACAGTATCAGAAGAATTTGTCTCTAATTCATGCTGCCATCTGGCATACATGGGTAAAGTGGCATCTTCCTCAAATTGGCTTAAGAATCTTTGTCTAGACATGAAACTTGAGGAATTTCTTCCTTACTTAGCAATATTGGAAATTGTATCTGCCATGGGGCATTTTTATTTATCTTTCTGTATTCATGTTGGGGTTTGCTTTTCGGCCTAGAACAACTGGCAGAGTTACGGCAGGAATTCATCCGCCAGGAGGATCAGCTGCACGAGTACAAGAAGAACAACACGTACCTGACACGGAGGCTGGAGTATGACAGGTACGTCCTCAGGGGTGTTGGTAGCTGCAGGTTGGTGTGTGTGATAGAGACCTGTATTACTGAAAAGTGCTAATTAATCTCGTGTCTGCTAATCCTCAGACACGAGTGTGCTTACTTGGTGATGCACTGGAGCTGACTGTGTTTGACTGTCAAGTTCTCTGTGGTGTTGTAGTCTTGCCCCCAATGTGAGATAGGAGCTAGGGAAGATCTTGTCTTAGTGGAATTGTTCTGCATTTTTAAGTCAATGTGTTTTTTATAGCATGGAGATTTAGTTCACTAACATGGGAAGGAGTTTAAAGGACACAGTCCTGTGTCGTTGGTAATTGCTGTCTTTCTAGGAGTGTAATTTCATTTGCTTCAACTGAAGCTGAAAGCACCCTGTGTAGGTTGAAATTTTAAGTTGACTTCAGCCTTTTAGGTTGATGATAGAGAAACAGGGAGAACAAATACTCCTGCAGCTCTGGGGAGTGAAGAAGACTTAACTCTTGAGAAAGTGTTTGAAACTTTTACACACATAAGGTGTTTCTGTGCTATGCTGAGCATTTGTGGGACATGGAAGTTTTGGTGATTGGGCTGATGTCGTGGCTTGCTGGGGAAGTTGGGGCACCCAGCTGTGTATTCAGATCGTGTTATTTGAGTTGGGAGCAGTAACTGATAGTGGCACTCATGCACCATCTCCGTTGACAGCCAGAAGAGACACGTTGCTTTCCCAGTGGAATTAATATTTGCAGACAGATTAACTGTGGAGCTTAACCTTTTGGTTGCATTCCAGCTTCTGGAGGAAGTATATTCAAGGCCATTCTCTTTATTTTACTGTTTTGTCGGCTCTGTGCCTATTTCTTCCCAGTTCTGCTTTCTTACTGTATTCAGTCCATTCCCACTCCATATACATGCCAGGACCAGGCTTTTTGGACAGATTATTCTAGTTATATCTCAGGTTTGGCTTTTTGTGCCACTTCATATTTTTTCCCTTATTTTACTTGTGGGAGAGCAGATCCAACAAATGAAGTGTAACTAATGGTGTGTTTCTCCTCAAGCCTGCAGTGTGGGCAGCAGATCAAGGAAATGAGACTGCAGCATGAAGAGAACATCAAGAAATTAAGGGACCAAATTGCACGGGAACAAAAGGTAGTGCCAAGAAAGTTTATTTTGAATGAGAAGAGCCCAAAGCCTGCTGTTTGCCTCAGAGATGTGGAGGACTGGGACATTTCTTCTCTAACTTTGTGTTCACTATCCCCCTGAGCAGCCCTGAGTGGGTGTTAGTGTAAGAAATCTGCCTGTTGTCTCACCCAGTGGACTGAGCTTGAAGCTGAGGCCAAATTCTTTGCTGTGCTCCATCTTTCCTCCATGATGTCATTGCTGAGGATTTCAGCTGTTGCCTGTAACTTGGATATGGCTGTTGAGCTCTCCGGGGTGGGAGCTCTGTTCTCACAGCCTTACCCAGGTTATTGCAGAGGGAGCCTGAGCTCTGCTGAGCCCTCGAGGTGCTAATGTGATGCAAATTGTGCTGGTACTGGAATGGTATCCAGGGTGCAGTTACATGAAACAGGCTGCCAGTGGAATTTGGGCCTCTTTCCTGCAAACATATGCTTAAAATTTTGTTTCCTTACTTCATCTATAAACATCTCAAATAATAGGGCAGACTGAGAGCAAGTTTGCCACATCTTGTCTCACAGTCTAGAATTGTTTGAAGGCTCTGACCTGAGGCTTAAGGCTGATGTTACCTTAACCTGTTTGTGTTGTACTTAGCACCTGTGCATGGCAGTAGAATTGTTCTGCAGCTGTGCTATATTGAACATTTTCTGTCCAGTTGTGTTTCCAGACCCCCGGAGTCCAGCTTTGTGCATGGAGGGCTCTGCTCTTTGCTTTGGTGGATCATTGAATTCATAAATGCAGTTTTGCTTACCCAAAGTAATCCTGAATGTGAGGGTGTTTATTTTGTAATTTCCAGGGAAGTGCTTAATGTTATCTCCTTATTTGTTCTAACAGGCCACACAAAAAATTCAGTCCAGTAAAGACACTGCAGTCAGCCCCAGCAATGGTGAGCAGGCAATACCTGAGACTGCTGCAGAGGTGGAAGATAAAGACGTAGTGAAGAATGAGGAGCCTTCAGAACGTGTTGCAAATGGCAAAGGTATTTCCTTTTTTGGGCATTTGTGATAGACAATAGGCCAGTTGTGTTGCATCCTTTGCCAGCCTCCAGACTGTGCATTTCTCTGAAGTAGAAGGAGGAATTGTTTGGCTCTGATACCTTGATTAGCTGCAGTGATTGTTCTAAGTTAGAGTCTTCCACAAGAGGGAAATTCACTGTTCAGACTGAAGGGTTAGTAAGGCAGAATATCCTTTTCTTGTCTTGCAGAGAAAGTCAAGCCAGGAGGAGATGCAGGCATGCCTGAAATAGAAGATAATGACCCTGCTAAAGCTGAAGATACTCCCACTGGTTAGGAGAAATACTCTTTATTCTCTCACATTTGGGTCTTGGTGATGTAGATGTTGTGTGTGAACACCATGTGGTTCACAGTGAGTGCAGACTTTTAAAATCTCTCTGTGGTAATAAAATTCAAGTGGGGTGTAAAATCAGATAATTTCTACTGTGCTTTAGAGGTTTGAATTCTCAAAATGGAATGTTTTGGATAATGCCTCTCCTGAAATCTTGTCTTTTATATTTTCATTATGGAAATCATTAAAAAATAGAAGTTTACAGGATTGTTAGACCAGGTAAATAGTGTGTTTGCTTCATGTTAATGCTTTTGTCCCTATGTTTTGTTTTAGCTTTAAAGAAGCCACTAATTTCAGCTCCTAGAAGTGAAGGTCATCAGTCTGTTAGCAATCTTCCAACTGAACAGCCCCATGCTCCAAACCTAGCACCAGGTAAAATTCCTGTTAGCAGGTGACAAGGCAATATTTTGGTTACAAGAAGAAAACCAAGGATCAGTTTCTGCAGGATCCCAGGCTGTGTTCTTACCTGGCTGAGGCACTTGAGCTGCTGTTGTATGATCTCTTCTTGTACCTTCCTCACCAATAATTTCTGAGCCTTTTGACCAATGGCAGCTAAATTAAGAGTTGGAAGTTTCAAAGTCAAGTGCTTCAAGATTCCTCCAGTGGGCAGAGTAATTGAAATGAGTGTTCCTCCTTAGGGCACTAATTAGGGCTGCACCACCCCCTCAGGGGTTGGTTGTTGATCTTTTGGTAGCCGCAGTCAGGTAAACCAATGTTCCTGTCATCTGCTCAGTGTCCTCCTGTCCCTGGAACAGCTCATTTGAGGGTGACATGGTGAAGGTTTAGGACATGAGAACCTAAAGTCCCACAGTGAAAGGGTTTGGAAAAATTGTAGTTAGGAAAGAGACAAAACCATAGAAAATAAACTCCGTGCTTGCATATCAAGTCACTTTAAGGTCAGAGAATATTGGGTTATGCCTGCACTGCAGGTGGCTTGTTCCAATCCTGTCCTGCTAAAATTCTGAGTGTAACTTCCCATTTTAACATTGTAGGTTTGCCCAGTGACAGTGATGGAAACGCTGACGTTGCCAAGCAGATCCCTCCAAATTCTCTCCAGCACTTGAATTTTGAAGAAAACGTGGAAACCCAGAAAGATCACAAAATTGAGGCAGAGCAGCTAAAGATGCCAAAGAGCCGAGTCAGCGACTTGCAGAAGATCAAGCAAAGTAAGTTGGCCAATATCACACACTTCAGTATATTTTAACAGTCCCTTCATTTTTTATCTGTGTAAGTGCCTGTCTGGAAAATAGGGACCACTGCAGAGGCTGGCTTTGGAGAGGGAGCCTGAGAAGGAATATAATGTGTTCCTGGGTAAAAGAGATGCTTTAGTGTGTTATTTTTCACATATACGTGTATATGTTATTTTAAAAAATAATTTCCTTATCAGAATTTAAGATGCTTTTGGAAATTACTTTTAAAAGTTAAGTTGGTTAAGTCAGAACCTTAATACATGCAGGATGCTGTTACTCACTTCATTACTTGACTTCAAGACGTGTTTGGACAATATTGTAAGAATTCAGCTAAAACTGAGAAAACTTTGATTGTTTTAATATCACTCGTGGAACTTTGTGCTGGAGCAGGGACAATTGTATTACAAATTGTCACAGAACCTGAGTAGGCCTGGCTTCCACTCTGTGTACCCTGAGGTGTGCAGGGCTCGTTATTTTATCAGAGGAGCTTCTGGAGTGAGAAAGCTGCTCATTTCAGTTGTTGGTTTTTTTAGTGGTTCAGTTGTTGGGTTTGTTCATTGGTTGTCTCTCTTCCCTGGTCACAGATGAAATGATGGGGGGTAGTTGTGTAGGCAGGAGGTGGGAAGGAAATGTCTCCATTGTAGGCTGTGAGGGAGTACCTGAGAGTCAGGAATTGTCCCCAGTTAGTCTCTTCTCTTTGCCCCTTCATACTTGGAATAACTCCTATTGTACATCTTAATGGTGCAGTGAGGGAGAGGCTGTCACAAAAGGCCATAGCTAATCCAGGTTTGTATAAGGTTCTGTCCTGATGGTCAGTGGCTGTTCAGGAAGGTCCATTGGTGACAAACTCACCCCTGGTACGGAGGAGCACAGCTCTGGCACAGCT
The DNA here is from genome assembly GCA_013400775.1 of Chaetops frenatus. NCBI lineage: Eukaryota > Metazoa > Chordata > Aves > Passeriformes > Picathartidae > Chaetops > Chaetops frenatus. Next base: position 84,725 of record VZTR01025663.1, read on the forward strand.
CAGCAGGTGCCTGGCTGGGTGTTGGTGACAGAGCTTTGAAGCAGAGGGTGCAGAGTGGAATTGTTCAGCCTGGAGGAGAGAAGAGTCTGGAGAGACCACAGAGTCCTTGAAGGGGCTCCAGGAGAGCTGGAGCTGGAGAGGGACCCGGGACAAGGGATGGAGGGACAGGACACAGGGAATGGCTTCCCACTGCCAGAGGGCAGGGATGGATGGGATATTGGGAAGAAATTGTTCCCTGGGAGGGTGGGGAGGGGCTGGGATGGAATTCCCAGATTTGCGGTGGCTGCCTCTGGATCCCTGGAAGGGTCCAAGGCCAGGTTGGATGGATTTGGAGCAGCCTGGCACAGTGGAAGGTGTCCCTGCCCTGGCAGGGCTGGGATAGGATGGGCTCACCAGACTGTCTGTGCTCCCTGAGCTCAGCCTGTAGCCTGTGTGGGCCTGTTGCATTCCTGGGATCTCTTCATCACACTTTAACCTTTCCTTCTGTCAACTGCAATTCATTCAGTGCTTGTTTGTCACAGTGTCTCTGGCTATCCACAGGCTGCTTTTGCTGGAAGTTGGGTACCTGCCCTTCCATGGCTCAGTTTGGGTTTAACATGTGCAAATCCCACTGTCCTAGCTGGGTTTTGTATATAATGCAGTGTCAAAAATACCAACAGGATCACTCAATTAGACATGAACAGGCAATGAATAATGTATGGAACTTTGGGTTTCTAAGCAGATCATGGGGTTTTTTTCTTGCTTGTTTTATGAAAATACCTGAAACTGCTGTTCTTGTGCATTTGATCTGCACTAGGTGGGATTCTGCTGCTTTTTCCCCATATAGAGAAGCACCATGGTACTGTCCTGGTTTTTATATACACATTGTTTCAGGGAATAATTTCACTTTTACATCTATCTATTTTTAATCCTGATTCTCTGGTTGTACTTCTCCAGTAGTTGCTTGCACTGGGAATCACTTAGCACCTGCCCCGGCAGCCTTGGTGCCCAGTGTGTGAGGATTGCATCACACTTCAATCCCAGTTTTTTCATTTAGACACAGTCTTCCAGGCCAGTGACCTCTACAGACTCAGAGCTGCTTCCCTCAAGCACTGGGCTGGAAGAGGTCTCCCTGTATCCCATTAAAGACCAGCTCTGAGCTGACATCACACCAGTAATCTCTCACCGTGTGCCTGGGTGATTGCTCATTCCTTATTTCCAGCTAATTCTCATTTTTCTTGTGCGTTGTTTCAGGATCTGAAACCATTCTTAATATTTTGCTGGGAGATGAAAATACTGGATGTGGGACATTTTGAAAACTGTTAAGGCTTACTAGGAGAGCAGAGGGTAAAGGCAGCTGGACGAGTTTCCAAGCTGAGCAGCGAGGGCAGGCCCATGCTGGGCTCCTCCTGTGCCAGCAGGGCACCCCCTGCAGGGACTGCCTTGGATCCCTCTGGGCTGTGCAAAACACCAGGCCTCAGGAAAAGGGGATCCTGACCCTTCCACTGAGTGCTCTTGTGCTTTTTGAGAAATCTTGTGTTGGTGCCTGTGGGCAATCCAAGGTGGAGCAGTTTGGGCACTCGCTCCAGCCCTTGCCCGTGGAGAGAGGAGTGTGGGACAGCCAGGTGTCACGGGGGCAGTGCTGGGTGACAGAGCACATCCTTCCTGCACGGAGGTGCTCCGTGAGCCTTGTTCAACCCCTGCCCCAGCCCTCTCCCTTCTCCCCCTTTCTCTCCAGCTGGAACTACTTCAGACCCTGACTGCCTCCACCTGCCATCTGCTCTCGTGTAGGATCTCCCTGTTTCTTTCCTCTCTGCTGCTGACTCACTCCTTTCCTACTCCACAGGCCGGTTCTTTGATGAGAATGAATCCCCTGTGGACCCGCAGCAGGGTTCTAAACTGGCAGATTATAATGGGGATGATGGGAACGTGGGTGAGTATGAGGCAGACAAACAGGCCGAGCTGGCTTACAATGAGGAAGAGGATGGTGATGGTGGAGAAGAAGACGTCCAAGGTGAGCTTGGGCCTTACCTCCATCCCATTGTGATAAATCCATGCTGAGTTTCTTGTTGAATTTGTGTAAAGCCTCTCTGGTTTAGCTGATCACAGATTGCTCAGACAGAAAAAACAAGCTTGAAATTTGGAATTTGGTCTCACTCTCTGTGGGACAGCAACGATGCAACAGTCTTGAGTGAGAGGGTTTTGGCACCTTTACTGCAGTTGTGTATAGTTCCTGCTAGGAAAAGCAAGACTCTAAATTCCAGCAATGGTTTTACCCAAACCCCCAGCTCTGGCCCCTGGCTGGGAGGGCTTTGGGCCTTGACATTCCTAAATTGTCAAGTAGAGGAATGCAGTGTTTCACTCCTGCTCTTGTCACACCTGTCTGGAGCTGGTGTGCAGTGAGGCCTCAGCTGGTGATTCCAGGTGTCACTTTTGTGCATTATACACAGATTCAACAGGCTTGTGGTGTTCTGCTAACCCACCTTGTAGCTCCTGATCAGTGCTGCCTAACACCTGTGTGTGCATGGCCATTCCCTGTCCTGCATGCAGCTTCTGCATCCCCTCCCTCGCTTGCCTCTGCCTGCCTTGTCTGCCTTCTCCATCCAGCTGTTTGGGGAGATTTGTGACAAGCCTGCATGTCTGTAGGGCTAGAATGTTAGCTAAACAGGGAGAGTATTTCCAGTTAAATGGAAGTGTAAAATAAAGAGGAGGGGAAAAAAATAGGAAATGGGACAAAAGTCCTACAGCCCCCTGATTTTGACCCTCATAATGTAAGTTATATAAGTTTTTAGCTGGAGGTTTTTCAGGCACCGTATTTAATTGTATGGGCAAAGCCAGTAGAAAGCAGCTGACTGTGTGAGCGTGCAGCTTAGTGCAGTGTCAGCAGGCTGGGCTGGCCTGGCCTGGCAGTTTGAAACTCATACACAAGTGAAAGAATAGGATGGACCAAAACCTGTAGCGATTAATTACCTTACTAACGAGCTGCAGTGCCTGCTGCTCCAGCTGCAGCCTGTTCTGTGCCCCCTGTGCTCAGGACTCACAGGGGGTTTGTATGGCAGGTGGGCCCGGGGCTGGCAGCTGCACAAAGGCACAGGGGGTTGCAGAGCAGCCTGGTCCAGTAGGAAGTGTCCCTTCCCGTGGCAGGGAGGGGAATGAGATGGGCTTTGAGGTCCCTTCCCACCCAAACCATCCTGGGATTCTGTGACTAACAGTGTTTCTGTCCATGCTGGGGCTGTGGGAGCCACGTACCTGGTGCTGCTGGGCTGTCGTGGGCAGGGAGTGCAGAGTGTCCTGTGTGTCCCTGAGCCCTGCAAACACTGGCAGTGCTGTGAGTGGGGGTTTGACAGTTCAGTCCCATTCCCCTCAGTCAGCAGAGGGTCCTGCCCAGCTCCTTGCTGCCATAGTTCCTTACCTGGGCTTCAGGATGCAACTCTGGAAGTTGTAACTGAATCCATGCTGGCTGGTGCTCAGCCTGTGTGATCTGGACAACCCTTTCTGTGAAGAAATGTTCCCAAAATCCCACCTGACCCTCCCCTGGCACAGCCTGAGGTCCTTTCCTCTTGCCCTGTCCCTTGTTCCCTGGGAGGAGAGCCAGACCCCCACCTGGCTGCCCCCTCCTGTCAGGTGGCTGTAGGTGGCTGCCACACAGTGCAGGGGTGCAGCTCCCTGTCCCTGTCCCTGTCCCCATCCCACACAGCTCTCGTTGCCCCTCGGAGCTCTGTGCTGCTCCATCAGCATGAGTACCTGGCTGTGGGGCCTTCCCAGGGCAGCTGCTGGCTCAGGCAGCAGGGGTACCATGAGCAGTTAGAGTGACATGGGCGTGATACAGCTCTGAGTGGTGGGAAAATGTTAAACCCCTGAGACTGGCCTTGTGTAACTTGCAGTGTGAGTGGTGTTTGAAAAAACAGTGCTCTGACTGACAGTGACCCCATAAAACCAGTTCCTATCCAGGTGGAGTCCCTGCAAGGTCCCTGCTCTGGTGGCTTGGAATTTGGAGTTGGGGAAGCTCCTTTTCCTGATGAATTCCTCTGTGTCTCTGTATAGACAGGCTGCTTTAAGAACTGGTAGTAAAGGTTAAAGGGTGACTTCTGGAAGCTTCTTGAGAGATGGTCTGAGCAGAGTGTGTTACTGCCTCAAACCACATTTCCCAAGCTTTGTTCTGCTGTTCTTAATGACTTGTGCTGGCTTGAGCTGTGATTTGAGTGTGGCCACTGGTACTTCCAGGGGCAGTATTCCAGAAAATGTGGCTGCTTCAGGCTTTATACTGATTTGTCTGCAGGGCAGGAGAGGGCAGAACTGGGGGGTTGGAAGGAGGATGGCTGTAATTGTTTAGGGAGGGAAAAAAAGGAAAGAGAATTTCTGTCTAAAAACTGTCAGGAAAACATCAGCCAGGTCTGCATCAGGCTGAACAAAGCCTGTGGCATGTGCTACAAAGCTTTTGGATCCCACATGGTTTCTCTTGCCTCTAGGAATGTTCAGGCTTAGGTTGAAATTATCCAGGGAAAATACCGAGTTTGGGGGATGTTCCTTGGGGCAGGGCAGTGCCCAGCCTGGTTCCTTCCCTCAGGCACCTGCTGAAGGGTGAGGGGATGTTTGAAGGTGGCAGCTTCTAAAATGTCTGTTAGAGGTGGCTGGATGGTGGAGGGAGAGTAACTCCAGGATGTCCAGGTGCTGTGCTGGCACTTGCTTATGGAACAGACCTGTGTCATGCAGGTGAACTCCAGCCTTTTGCTGCTGGAGCAGCCCCTCAGGCCCCTGCCTGGCTCTGGGGTGCTGGGTGTGAAAGTGAGGAGAGCTCCAGGCAGCTTGGCAGCCAGTGGGAGATGGGGGAACTCAACTTGGATTTTCTTGGCTGTGAACAAGAGTATTTTCTGATATAAAGGAACAGCTCTGAGGTGCAGGAGAAGCTTATTAGTTGGAACAAATGGAAGTTTTAGGGTTTTTCACTTTTTGAGGGAAGAAGGCCCTTGGTCTGGAAGGGGTCGCAGTGGTTTCCCTGTGCTAGTCCCTGAGTCCCAACCTCTGTGAGGCCATACGGTGTCAATTCTGGGAATGGGACTTTGAGCAGGAGCTGGGTTTTAGTGGGGGAGTTTGAAAGCTTGCTAGGCAGTCTCAAAGCGCAGCAGTTGGTGTGACTGTGCTGCAGTGTCTGCAGTCAGACAGGCTGTGAGGTGGGGCTGCCCTGCAGCCAGAGATCTCCCCAGAGCACTGACAGCCAGGCTGAAAGTGCAGCCACAGCTCCTGTCCCTGCTGGCTCCATCCTGCCACCAGCCCTGGCCAGCTTGGTGCTGTGCCCTTTAGCAGCATGTCCTAGGGAACTCTACTTGGGTATTTTTTCAGTGATACCACATCAGATCTGTTCTGAGCATTTCAGTTGTGATCTAATGACAATCTGTAATTGCAGATGATGAGGAGCGAGACCTGCAGAACGACCTGGGGGACTACGGCAAGTCCCGCCTCAACGAGGGGGTCCTGTAGGCCCCAGCCACAGACAGCTCAACCCAGGAACTTGAGGTGCTGCAAAACTGGACCTGTTTTACTCCAGTGTTTCCTACTTCCAAGGAAGCTGAGGATCAAGTGCCGAGTGTGCTCAGCAGCAGGAGAAGAGGACCCGCTCTGTACATATGTACATATTTGTACTGTTCCAGGTTGTATTAAACCCACATCTTTGCTGTTACAAGGAGCTGGTTACTCAGCCTGGTCCTTACCTAAAACAATCTACACTTAAACCCAGTCTATAAACACAGGCTGAACTGTTTCTGCCACTTAGAACACTTGGAACCTGGAGAACCTGTACAGTTTGTACCTGATGTAACAAAGCCACTGTGGAAGCCATGTACAGCCAAGAACTCCTTTTCTACAGTCCCACCTGTGTGGCAGAACTGCTGCTCCCGAGTGCTGGGGTTTGTACAGCAGTGAGAATGGAACATCAGAGGCTCTGGGAACTGAATGGTTCAATAACTGCTCCTTCCTCACTGCAACCCAGCACCACATCCCACTGAACTCCTGTACGGTGACCACATCCTGTAGCTAGAGCTGGAAATCTATAGTAGGACTTGAATAATTTGATACATCCCAAAAAGGCTGTGCAACTAATAGCTCGATTTAAAAGGTGATATAGATAATTTGCAGCTTGTAGGAAATCTTTGTGTTAAAGAGAGTGTGTCAGTGAGAGACACATCTCCAGCAGCTGTGTCAGCCCCTCCATGGAAGGACCAGCCCTTTCCCAGGTAAACACACTGTGGGTGCTGGTGTGCTGTCCCAGAGTGTCTATCCCAGGCCCAGCCACTCCAGTTAATTTCCAGTTTGATCCTGAACACCCACCACATCCCACGGTTAGGTTTCCTCCATCAGATCTGTAAGTCAGATCCTTTTCTGTATTGTGTGTTCAAGCACTTTCAGAATTGATGGAGATGATTCCATTGCTCTGCAGTGGTGGGAACAAAGGGGATTGTCCCCCCTGCTCCCCCAAGGGCTCCTGTGGACACAGGCTGTAGGCCCTGCTGAGGGTGATTGAACTCACCCCTGTGTTCTGTTGCTGGGCTGAAGTAATGGGTCAGATTTGCTCCTTGCCAGCTCAGTGAAGTTCTTAAATAAAGTTCAATGCTTGTACAATTATGTTACGGGTTTTTAAGACAGTTTATTATTATTTCAAGTGTCAATGGTAAAAAAAATTCCTCCCAGTTTCTGCATTTAAAAAGTGGAGCTCCAGCTCAGCACTGTCCTGGTTCCAGCTGAACCCCATGTTCTCTGAAGTAGTACAGCATCTCATGGCACAGCTTGGGGAGACCTCTAAACTAAAGAGCTGCTTCTGAAATTTTGAGATTAAACCATTCTGTACTCACAGCCTCACTGCTTTTCCCTTCCCAGCCCATCAACAGGACCATCCCTCTTGTGCTCCTGTGCTGAAGGTGGGTTGCTCCATGTTGCTTTTCTTTTTCTTTCCATTCCATGTTTTCTCTTTTTTTCCCTCTTTCCATCACAGTGATGACTCTGCTTTGCCCCAGTGAGGCCACATCTGGAGTATTGTGTTCAATCCTGGGCTCCACAGCTCAGGAAGGACAAGGGGCTGCAGGTGAGGGTCTGGGAGGCCACAGAGATGCTGAGGGGTCTGGAGCATCTCTCGGATCAGGAGCTGCAGGTTGGGGCTCCCAGCTGTCCCTGCAGCCGGGCTGTGCGGCACCGCTCGGGCTCTGAGCACCGAGCACGACAAACCAGCTCGGGTTTGTTTTCAAAATGCTCTTCCCACATCCCTGTGCCGTTTGTGTGGAGCCCGTTCCCGTTTCCATGGCAATGGCAGCGCAGACAACGCTGACAGATCTCGAGCAGCTGCTTCCCTCAGCACCCAGCGAGACTGGGAACCAACCCGGCTCTCACGTTCTGCGGGCACGGGAGAAACCCAACAAAGCCCCTTCCCAGCATGGCCCAGCCCAGATTTTAACCCACACGCCCAGGTAGCTCCAGCAGCACACCCAGTCCTGGCCACGAGGCTCCAGTTTTAAATCCCTTTGGATCCACGTGGCAATGCATTTAAACCAAGGAGCAGGGAGCTGAGATTCGGCTGCCAAGGCTGAGGGACGAGTTCACGCAGTGTCAGAAATGCAGGCACCTCCACCCAACAGCCAGAGGAACAACTACAGTTACTCCAGCCAGTCCTAGCTGCCCAATTTTGGAGGTTTTCAGCAGACAGGCTCTGCCAAAGCTTTCTCGAAGTCACATGGATACCACAAAAACAATCACTGATAAACCCATTTAAATTTCAAAATGAGGAAAACTAAACTGATGGGCAGGATCTTGCCAAAAGGTGAAACCCAGTTCTGGATGAAACAAACCCCCACATTTTGCAGCATTTTAATAACCGTGAAGAGCGTAAGATACTTTGAAACAGACATGAGATAATGGTTTGTGGATTTTATTAAATGTTACCATTTTATGTTTTCATATATGCAAACCCAGCAACAGTGGGAAAGCCAAAGCCTGCAGGACAGAAGAGCTTTCGAGGGTTCTGCAGCAGAACATACAGAAAGTACAAAAGGTTTTCTTCCCTATAAATCTGTTTACTGCCCCTGTTTACAGTTTGCATGCTGGATTGAACAGTGCTGCTTCATGTGGCAGTTCTGGAGGTCCCAAGCTCTCAGCAGGGCCCATTCCCTGTGCACACACATCTCTGAAGAGATTCTCTATCTGAACACTTTATCCCTATTAAGAGTTTCCACGTGCTATAAACCTGTCAGCTGCAATCCCTGCTCCAGGAGATACACGGAGCTTTCAGTAACCTGGCACTCAAATATGGAATTTCCAGTTGAAGTGACCTGGGACCCTTCCTTGAGGACACTGACCAAAATAAGTGATGGGATCAAAAGTCTTGCTGTGATGAACTAGAAGGTGTGAGATTGGGCACTTTATAAGGAGGAGCAGTGTCCTGCTGTTCCAGCTGGCTCCGCAACTGAGGACGCCAGATTTCTGTAGTTTAAATAAAACAAAAACAAACCCACAAAACCAACCATGGCCATCTCTCCCTATTTATGAGAGTGCAGTGGAATTTTCAAGCCAGCCAGAAACAGAGTAATGATATTTATGCCTGAACTTCTTTATGCCATTACAGGAACCATAATACTCCAATTCCTCAAACTATATGAAACCCCATGTAGCCACACCGGGATTCCTGGGATGGATAAACTACAGTTCAACTTCCCAAAAACTGGGTTTGACTTCTCCTGTCTGTGCATTTCCATCCCTGGAGGAATGTCTCATGCCAGTCTCCAGTGCTGCTCTGTGCCAGACCAAACACAAGGTTCAGTCCCGTGTGTTTCTGTGGGGATTGGGAACAGATGAATCAATCCCTGTTGCTGTCAGCTGGAGTGTCTGCAGTGAGAAGAGCGAGTCTGGAGCTGCTCCTGGACAGCCAGATTGGCTCCCAGACGCCGGGGATGGAGGAGCAGCACAGCCTGGGAGCTGCTGCTCTTTTAACTCTGGTCACCTGTCCAATGGAATTGATTCCCTTTGGAAAGGCAAAAGAAGCAGCAAACACTGGAAATGTGCAATAGGAAGATATAAACCATAGAAGACTCCTGAATTGGTTGAGAATTCCCAGATGCTGAAGTTAAACTGGAGCTAGGATAAACCCCACCCAGCCCTGAGCTGCAGATGCTGCAAACAGCTGCCCAAGACACTGAACCTGCCCCACATCAGCTCTGCACGAGCAGGGTGCTCACTCTGGAGCACGTCAGGTATGAACACAGAGCTAAGGGCTCTGCAAGGCTCAGGGGAAAGAGCTGAGAGGAAATCCTAAACCGTGAGGAAAGGCCTTCCAGGAGCAGTCAGGATCCCACTGCGGGAATGGGCAGTGGTCTGACAAATGCACATTTCCCCTGCAGTTTCTCTGGGAAGCGAAGCAAACAGCTCCTCGAATGTCTCAGTGTGACTGGAGCCCAAATCCTCTGGCAGGGGGAAGCCCACTGCTGCCAACTCAGCTTTTCTTTGCCCAGACACACGTTCTGAGCTCTGAAGGCTCCGTGTGCTGGCACAGGGGTTTTACAGTTCCCACACGGAGCTGAAGCTGTGCTCGGGTACAGGGCTGTGCTCCATGGGGAGCAGGGTGCACCACGGGACCTTTGAACTTCTCCCTGCACAGCAACACCACCAGCAAGATGATTTTCCATATTCCCTTTCCTGCCAGTCCAGCCCCTTCTCCCTAATTCAGCACCGGGGAACTCGAGGAGAGCACAAGTCACTGTGAAAAACAAACTTTGAAACACTGTAACACAGAAAAGGCCAGTTCTCATTGCCATAAAGATCAGTTTAAACCCTGAGTCACACCTTTAATCTCTTCTCAGGATGTTTCTGGCCGTGCTGGTGCTCACACAAATACCTGCTTGCTTTGAATCTTGCTGGATCATCTCCTCTGGCACCTCGTTTCATTTTAAATACATGGCTTGAGAGAGTATTTCCACCCACCATTTCCCAAAACTCCCACTTTCTAAGTATCAGTGAATGTCCTTTTGGGCTCACAGTGTGAGACATCACACAGTTATCCTGCCATACAAGTTCCTCCTAAGGGACTGCCAAACCATCTTAATGAGGCTTTAACATGCCCAAACTAACCTTTTTCACACCTGATCATCTGCAAAATGTTCACAAGAAATACCTGAATGCTCTAAAGGTTCCCTGTTCTGAGTGAGTTTCCACTGCCTTCCTATGACTTCTTTTCTATGGTAAAATTAGTTTTATAGTGTCTTCTGTTAAAGAGAGACTAGCAGAGCACTGTGAGAGAAATCTTGGCTTCACAGCAGCAGATGTGCTTCTCTTTAACAAGCCAATAAATATTTTAGGTGACTAGAGAGCTGGGACTTCTATAATCTGATCCATGTTCAAAAGCTAAGCAGGCAGTCAACAGGTACCAGGAAACACAATACCCGTGTAGATTTCTTTACTGCTAAATTAGGGGATGCCAGATACTGTAAAAACCTTCCATTCTGGGCAATACCTCGAGATGTTATCCTGTCATAACACAGGGTGAACCTGAGAACTGCTTTTTGTTAAAAAGACTGGTAAGTAAAAGAGATCATCAAGAGAGAAATTAATATATCCAAGTTCGGTAGCACTGAAATGAGAAATGTAGCCTCCCTACATCCTCTTATACTGCAAGAGATGGCCAAGCAGCTTCATTAAGCCCTTCAAACAGTAAAGCATGCAGCATCCTCAGCATTTCACACACAAAGAGGCCGCCTAGGAAA
>VZTR01025663.1:96610-124378 GCA_013400775.1 Chaetops frenatus
AGCGGGACGGGCGCGGCGGGGGCGGCGGGTGCTGGGCTCCGGCGCTGCCCGGGCAGGGCTCCCGGCGGCGGCTCCGGGGATGTCAGCGCGCCGGGAACGACAACTTTGTCGCTGTCACCGGTGTCACCGCGCTGGCCCCCGCCGGCACCGTGCGGGACCCCCGCCGCCCGGGGCCGTTATTGGCATTCCCGGTCCCTGCTGGGAACGCGGCGGAAGGAATTAGCGTGCTGCATACCACATTGATTATCTGCCCGCTCGGTGTTACTGGAGAGCACTGTACGAGCCTGTTGCTCAATTTTATGGTACCTAAGAGCGCTCGAGAGGACGGGTCTGGCTGTTTCTGCGTGGCTGTTTTGGGTGAGCTCTAACCTAGGTCTGTCCAGGGTGCTTCGTTCTCTGTGGTGACAGCTGTGATGCTTTTTCTGGTGCCGAGCCTATTGTTTCTGAGAGGGATTTTCCATCGTCTTCCAGGTGCTTATGGTGCACTTTTTAAAGTAATTTCGAGTTTCTCGTTGTTGTCTTTGCCTTTCTTGATATGTTTCCACTGTTAGAGTAGTCCGTGAAGAGGATCTCAGTGTAACTATTACTCTGTTGCCTTGGGCAAGTGACAACCTCTTTTGCCGTTTCTCCCTGAGTAAAATGGGGATAATAATACCTTGGAGAGTTGTTACAAGAAGTAGTTAATGTTTGTAGAGGACTTAAAAGACCTAAGTGTTATTAATTAAGCCCCATGACACATTAAGGTAAGAGTTAGCGAGCCAGGTTTGCACATGGATGAACTGAGGCAGGAAGAGATTATGATTTAGCCAGAGTAACGTCCTGGATCTGTGACAATAGCAGAAAACAAGTTGTAACTACTTCATGCTGTAGGCACAAGCGAGCCGTTCCGGATAACAGATAGGATTCCAAGATTGCTTGCCCCTCCCTCATCCCCCCTCCCAATTTCAGGCTTTTCTACTTTAGGAGGTTCTGCCTGTGTGACTTCCAGTTCACTGGATAGCTCCAAGGACACTTATGGCTTGCCCACTTAAAAGTGTTTCAGCAGTTTTCATAACAAGATATATGTTCTAGGATGCAAGCCAAATCCCGACTTAAATTCCATGAAACATTCTCCTCTTTTCCCCTGAAAACATCGTGTGGAACTTAGTTAAGACTTGATCCTGTTCCAGTCAGTGCAGCATGCACTAAAGCTGACATTCCTGTTTCATCAAAGTTCTTTATTAAAGAAAAATTCCCCTGTCAGTCTGCCCTGGAGATTGAATGGGACAGTTGGATCATTTTTCTAAGGATGTAAACATTCCACGTATGCTGGGGCCGTACGTGCATTTCATAATTGAAAGGTGATTTTCCATCCCCAGCCTTGCACTGCGAGTGTTGGTGACTCCCTTCCAGGGTGGTGATTCCCCAGCACAAGGATGTGGCACTGGCAGAGGCTCAGTAGCACTAAGCAGCTAAAAAACCAGAAAAAGTTGTCTGAATTCAGAAGGAAACTGAGTCTTCACCTTCCCAAGTTTTTCCATACTGCATTGGCTTTTCTTTGATCTCTTGTAATGCTGCAAGGTTGACACCAACAGAAATTGTGTTTGCAGGAGACTTTAGGAATCATATATGCTCTTTTGACAGATTTCTATACACATATTTCATTCCCATGGAAGAAACTTTTCCACAGGTGTAAGTGGAAGAACATCTTGGAGCACTTGCACATTTTTGTACAAACCATTCTGAAAGTCAGGCTGAACTATTTTGGCAGGAACTCGCAAGAAAAGCTTGAGCAGGGGACAAGAGAAACTCCAGAGTTTCCTTCCTACCTCAATCATTCTGGGAGTCTGTAAAAGCAGGATCCATAAAGTAGGACTGGAATTTGACAGAAATATAAAATTCCTGTGTGTTTCTAGACATACGTGTGCTCTGAGAGGAGCTTGAGACTTCCTGCCCTTTTGGGACAGTAGCTTGGGGTTCCAGAGCATCGTCACGATCATTTCAGGATCACAGCTGGATGTGTAATTGTAAAACCCTGAAACTGCCTTTTCCAGGCTGTGGGTGTGCAGCTGTTCCTGTCCCTGTACAGGTTCTGCCCCATCCAGGTGTTTCCAGGCTGGTTTCCCCAGGGGAGCCCATTCTGATGTGTGATGGGTTTTGGGCTTTGGTGATGTCGGTGCAGGACCACTGAGATGATCCCAGATTTAAAGGCTGCCTCTCCCACACACTCCCTTTGCATCCTTATTCCTTCCGAATTTCCTCGGGAGGATTCCTCTCCACAAGCGCCTTGCTCATTCATCACCAAGAGGAGATTGGATGTGATGATTCTGACTCCTCTGAGCCTGAAAAGAAAAGGGCCAAGTCTGAATGAAATCCCTTCATTTGCTGGCCCCTAAATCGGTGGCACCATCTCTTGCACGTTTTAAATAGATTGGCTTTTATCTGCTGTTTATGGAAAGTCCCTGGGGTGCTGCTTCCAGCTCTGGGGTTTCCAGCACAGGAGGGACATGGACCCTTTGGAGTGAGTCCAGAGGAGACCCACAGGGTGATCAGGGGATGGAGCAGCTCTGCTGTGGGGGAGGCCTGGAGAATTGGGATTGTTCAGCCTGGAGAAGAGAAGCTCCGGGGTGATCTAATTGTGGCCTTCCAGGACCTGAAGGAGCTGACAAGAAAGATGGAGAGAGACCCTTTGCAAGGGTTTGGAGTGACAGGACACAGGGAATGGCTTCCCAGTGCCAGAGGGCAGGAATGGATGGGATATTGGGAAGGAATTGTTCCCTGGGAGGGTGGTCAGGCCCTGGCACAGGGTGCCCAGAGCAGCTGTGGCTGCCCCTGGATCCCTGGCAGTGTCCAAGGCCAGGCTGGACAGGGCTTGGAGCAGCCTGGGACAGTGGAAGGTGTCCCTGCCCTCTGGCAGAGGCTGGAACAGGATCAGCTTTAAGGTCCCTCCCAAGCCAAACCATTGCAGGATTCTCTGATTTGATGTTTGTGCATCCCAGCTAAACCTTCAGAAAATGCAAATACGCACCACAAGTGCAGAGCTGATGAACCAGGTTCATGGTGGGCTGTGACTTTCAGGGGGCAGACTGTTCAAATGGAGCCATTGCTGGGGTCCTGGGAGGGCAGAGCCAGCTCTCAGCAGCTGCTGTGAGAGGGGCTCTCCCAGGCAGGATGTGGCAGTGCCAGCCCTACCAGAGCTCTCTGTCCCCAGGGAATTCCCTGCAGTGCCGGGGTAGCTGCACTGAGGTGCAGCTCTTCTGATTGCTTCAGAGGAACTCACAGACACCCAGCTGCTTGAAAGCCTATCTGACATGTTGTTTACATGTTGAGATGCCTAGATGGCCGTTATTTAGTGTTTCAGAAAAATAAATATTTGACATTCACAGATGAAGACGTTCTCAATAGCACTTGAAAGATTAAGTGGGAAATCATCCACATCTAAAGCAATCAGCTCAGGGGTTGGGCCGGAGCTTCCCAGTTGGCATTCCTAACTTTTTCTAAATAGATTACTTCCCAATCAGGTCAGTTTCAGTAATTACTTTGATTAAGGTGCTCTTAACTTCTTAAATGATAAGTTCTCTCATCATATCCTGTGATCCAAGGAAAACCCTTGTCAGGACAATCTGCTGTAAGAAAAGAGGGAGTTGAGCATCAGCCTGCAGTGCAGTGTTCCCTGTGGGATCTGAGAAGCCTTTGTTGCCTCAGTTTCCCTCTCTGATGGGTCAGTGTTTATGGCAATCCTGGGATCTGTGGCCAGGCCCAGGGGAAGGAATTGTGCAGCTGCTGGTGGACAGGATTAACTCAGCAGGACACTGATCTCTGCTGTATTGGGACATTCAAGCTACAGCTCCCCACGGGAGAAGTTTTCAGAGTCCAGCCCCATCAGTCACATTTCTGTGCATCCTGCTGAAAATAACCTCAAAGCCAACATTTAGGAAGAGCCTGTGCTGCATTAAATCCAGCGAGGATCCACTGCCCAGCAAGTGATGTTTCTGCTGAAGTTACAGAGAAAAGGGATGATGGAGATAGAAGTTATCCCTAACAGTCCTAACCAGTCTGAATTCAGAATTCCTCTCTGGTGGGTGAGGAGTCTAGTTAGGATGCATGAAACACCTCTAGTTCTGTGTTCATAGTATTTAGTGTAGCAATATAATTTTAAGTATATCACTGTCATGAAAACAAGCTTAACTAAAAGGAGCTGTTAACTCCACAGCATCTGGAAAATAAGCTTTGGATACTTAAAGGAGTACAGTTACAAAATATACATCCTGCTAGTCACTGCCAATATTCCAAGTGTAAGTAGGAGAAAAGAATCTAGGACTCAAAAGCATTTGGATTAGAATTTACCTGTAAATTAATTACCTTATATGTATAAACAAGAGTGCTGCAAGCAGCAGAATAGGGCCAGGAAGGTGATGCTGCGGGGTGCATTAGCACCCTCAGAGCCTCAGAGGGAAGAGAGGGCTGATGTCCTTATTTAGGCTGTGTTTGGGAATAGCTAATTTAAGTTAATAAAGTAACAGGAACTCTGATCAAATCAGAGCAGTTGTTGTGAGCAGTTTGGCCTGTGCTGCACCATTTCAGTCTAAATCATAACTCCGTTTATCCTGGGCCATTCTAACCCGTGATTGCTTTGGTTCACCCTGTACTTTAGGAGGTGCTAATTAGAGGAAGGGAGGTAATTCAGTCTGAGGCTGAGGCTGTACCACAAGGGCTTCCCTGGCCCCACAGCACCAGCCTGGTTAGTGGGGAACCCCACAGGGGTTCCTTGGCTGCCTCTAAGCCTGGCTGGGGAACGCAGCATTCCCCCTTCCCTTTTCCAGCAGATGGGAAAGCTGCCGGGTTAGACCCAGCCTAGCACAGGTTTCCTTAGTCTGGGCAGAGCTTCAGGGGTGCTCTGTGTCCCCTGCTCAGCACAGAGGGGCTCAGTGCTGGAGCAGAGCCCAGCACAGGTGAGTGTTTGTGTTTCTTACCCTGCGCTGGGATTTCACTTCACCCCTGGTAGCTCCCTCCAGGCTTGCCCTTCTCTGGTTCGCTCCCAGTCACTGCTGTGTTGGGAGTGTGCACTGTTCCAGGAAGGAGGGGGTCACCTGGCTGCAGGTGACAGCTGGGCCCTGCCCTTTGTCCTTGCTTCATCCTCCAGTGCCCCTTCCAGAGGCTGTAACACCACCTGAGATGCCTCTCTGTGCTCCCTTTCCTGGCAGCTTCTCTCATTTTACCCTCCCAGGGGAGCTCATTTAGGTGCAGGAGGCTTCCTTTTCCATGGAGCCCTGCTCTGGGCTGCTGGGTGATGCCTGGAACCCAAATCCAGTCCATCACCTGGTGGGGAAGGGGGGAAATCCTCCAGGTGAGGGCTGAGCTGCTGTCCTGGCAGTGAGGGCCAGCCCCGAGTCTGTGGGAGCAGCTGGGGGTGCTGGGCAATGGTCAGGAGCTCAGAAAGGACAACAGAGAGTAGGAGACAGCTCCTCCTTTGCTCTGTGGGCAACACTTCTGTGCTGGGGCTTGCCAAAGCAAGGCAGAGTGTGAACTGCAGTTCTAAAGTTTGTTTGCAGAGGGGGAAAACGATATACAAAAAGGAAATGAAGTATTTAGTAAATAGCAGGAGTATCTACAAGAATGTCCAAGGTACTTGCAGGCATTGTGAATGTGGGATTTAACTACAGTATATTTGATTGAATTACCTACCTCAGTTTGTCTGGCACCTTGAGCTCGTGTCAAGACCAAGCAGTTGTACTTAAATCAATTTAAATACAATTGGAAAAGCTTGTTTATTTTGCTTATCAGGCCAGAACTGATAAAGAGTACAGAAGAAAATAAAGCTAGTGTAATCTTGATGCTTTTATGTTCTTAAAAATATAGATTTGGAAGAAACTTCTGAGGACTTCATTGTAGCTAAGGTAATATTCCTAAACAACTGTAATTACTGGGTTTAGAGTCCTTTTACTTTTATGTTGCTTAGGGACTAGGAAGCTCATTGGTGCTTTTAGGAGAAAGGTTTCTGAGAGCTCAGTTGGAAAAATGGGCTGCAGAGGTCCAGGTTCAGGTGAAGGTGTCACACTTAATTGTTAGGTATAATTACCCTGCTGGACTTATTTGGAAGTAATTCTCTTTTGATAGCAGACTGATTTATTATATACCTGAAAAGATTTGATAATGTTCCATCTCAGAGATTAATAGTTAATATAGAAATGCCCTAAGTCAATTAACATAACAGGGTTCTAAGCCATAAAATAGCTTAAGATTAGAAAATAAACATTTGCCGTTGGTGGTATGTGCTTCCCTAAGGAAACGGTCATTTCGGGAGGGTTGCTGTGTTCTTTCACCACTGGATGGGCTTCTGTTCCCTGTGAGCAGTGAGCACTGAGCAGTGAGAGTGAGCACTGAGCACTGAGCGTGCTGCTCCTGTGCCCTTCGCTGGGGATTCCGGAGCCTCCCTGCCTGCACGTGGCTCGTGTTTGTCAGAGTGACGGGGCCAGAGGTTTGTTCGTGTGTTCGTTTGGGTTTGGGGTGCCCGGGCTGATAAATCCCGGGGCTCCTTCGGGGCGCTGCCGGCTCCGCTGTGACACCGGCGGGACGTGCTCTGTGTCTCTGCCTTTCACCTGGGGCTGCTCCCACCCGCGCCACAGCTCTGCGAGTGGGCCAGAGGAGGTTTTCCCGAAGGTGCCAGGGCACAGGTGTGCAGAGGAGGTTTTCCCGAAGGTGCCAGGGCACAGGTGTCAGTGCCAGCCCCCGGCAGAGGATGCGCAGCGCTTGTCAAGTGCTCTGTGTAAGCCCCGGCACAGCAGGGAGGAGCCACGGCAGCGATGGAGGGGACACACCGGGCTGAAAAGGCTGTGAAAGAGGGTTCTCAGGCTGGAGGCAAAGCGCTGAGAGTCCCTGCAGTTTTCTGTGTCAGAATGAGGGTTTGCCGTGAGGCTTTGCTGAGCTCTGCTCCTGCCCTGCTCCTGCCCTGAGCTCTGGTTGTTTAAACTCAGCTGGGTGGGCTTTGCTTATCCTCTGTGTTCAAAGAGAATAAAAAAAAAAAAAAATCTGTTTTGTAACATACATGATACCAAAAGGATGAAGCAAGGAATTTTTTTTCATTTCGGGCAAGTTTTTGAGACTGGGTAAGTTTCAAGTTCATCATGTCTCAATATTATGTTTCAAGGGTAAAAACATAATACCACTCACAAATGAGTGCAGCTGTTAAAACTTTAGAACTTATTTTCATGTCAGTTTTAACTCAGGTACACGCACAAATTAATCTCAGAGTTGCAATTTTGTAAGAATGAAGTTTTCCATGCAGGAAAGAAGCCAGGATGGGCTGTGAAAGAGTCAGGATTAATTCAGCCTGTATTCATGAGGGAAAATAATTCATTTAAACTTTGTCTGGACACTGAGTAGTACAAATCCTGACTGTGCTGGCATTTTCCCCATTTCTAACAACACAGTTGGTTGATTTTTATTTTAAATCAGGGAAGCCAGGTGTGCATGAAAGCAGCCCTGTGCAAAGGGGAGAGCAGAGTTTAACCTCTTGTGAAAGGTTCTGAAGGGATACAGCGTACCAAGGAAAGTGTTTGCCAGGGCAATAAGAATCATATTATCATTTAAAGAGTCTTTATCCTGCAATAAAAATAGTCTGCTATTTTTAAGGCCAAAGGAGCAGCCAGAACCCTTATCTACCCCTTTAAAAGATAGCAACCTGACAAGGTCCTGTGGGATACGTGATTGTGCCTGTGGTCCCCCGGGAGGATTCAGGTGAAGTGGAGCAGGATTAGGTTTTCTGGTGGAGTTAAGGAAAAGGCAGCTCTGTTGCTGTGCAATCCTTGCAGAAATTCCTCAATTCTCCTCACAAATACAGGAGTTACTCCATGGCTTCCAACACGGACTTGCTTGGGTTTATTAATCTGCTTGTTTCTGCTTTGTTTTTTTTTTTTTATTAAAAAGATAACTAATAGGGGTGATCTGAACAATTAGAACAAGTAACTCCTTAGGATTGTTTTGTGGTCAGGCAACATCCTGGAAGGTCTGTTCAGGAAGTGTTTGCAACCTGTCTGCGCCTCGGGCTGTAACAGAGGGACTTGACTTCCATAAATAGGCTCCCTGTGTGCCTGGCAGTCTGGATTAAATGTCCAGAGAGCCTGAGGACAGCTGGGCCCTCCCAGGATCCCAACTGGAACTGTGCTGGTTCTGTGGAATCCGTTACTGCTCCTCTAAAACCCGAGCACTGCAAACTCCCCTTTCCCAACCTCTCGGCAGCCCCACAAGGTCTGAAGGTGACTCGTGTGAAATTCTCATCTTGGCAGCCCCACAGCCTGTAAATAGGGTCCTCTTTCTGCAGCAGGTTTTGGGGTTCTGCTCGGAGGTTTGCTGGCTACCCCAGCTCCCCGTGTTTCCTCCTTGCTTAGTGTGACACAAACTGGAAAGCCTGAATTAATTACCAGCGTGTACCCTCAGTGCAAGGAGAAAAATATCTTGGCTGGGAGGGAATAAACTTTCAGTTCCAAGTGCATTTGGTATAATCAGAACAAAGCCTCACTAGCAAAGCAATGGCAAACCAGAAGTATGATGGCTAGAGCAGAAAAATAAAGGAACAAAAGATCTGTTTTCTGTTGAGGCCGATTATAAAAAGCTGCCATTCTCCTTTGGCAAAATCCTTCTAAGGATGTGTTTGTTTTAGGGGAGATACTCAAACTTTGGGAGAGTAGAAGTGAGCACAAGGTAGATGTCCTGAGGGATCAGGATTTGAACAAGGCAACTGAAGACCAAAGGTTTTGAGCAGGATTTAGTTTCAGATGGAAATGATTTAGTGCCCTGGAAGGTGGGGAGGAGCAGAAAAGGGGCTTTCAGTGACACAGGGAGAATTCAGAGGTGCCCTTGATAGTTGTAACTCCTTACTGCTGTTTGGATAGAACTTGTGGTTGCTTTATACATGTATCCAGATTTCATAACCCAGCACCAGCTTTTGAGTAATACATATGGGGTGATTTGCTGTTTTAATAAATCAGCGCCTTTTTATTTTGCTTTCACCTACCCCAGACTAGCATCACTTCCAGACTGCTTTTAGTCAGGCTTTCCTGGTTTATTGCACTCTCAGTTCTGCAGTGGCAGAAAAACCCACCTAAAGATTGGAGAAAAGTGACAAGTAGTGCAGTACATAGAAAAATACGAAATATATCTGCTGGAGTGACATGAAATGGCTGTAATTTCTAGGGAAGGAGAATAAGTTGGTTAAAAAAGGCCAAGAGTCATTGAGGGGGAAGAGTCTCAACATCTTTGAACTAAGAAGGAGTATTTCCTAGAGGTGTGAGAAGTGCTCTGGGGCCTGGCTGGGTGAAGGCTTTACCTGCCAGTCCTTCCCTTGGCTCTGGTGGGCACACCATGGCTGCTGTCCCCACGCTGTCCCTGCCCCCGTGGCTCAGGGGGGCTGTGTTTCCTGCAAGCATCCCCAGCACCGTGGGAGTGGATCCCAGGCAGCTCTGGGAGCCCGTCTCCTCCTCCTTGGGATGTCCCCTCACCCTGCAGTCTGGGTCACAGGAAATGTGCTGGTGAAACACCTCTGCTCTTACTCCTTTGAGAGGAAACGGAACTCAATATTTGGTGTAGGTTCCTCTCTGTGGATCTGCCCAGTGATCAGCAGGGACTGAAAGGAGTGCACACATCTCAGCAGGGAGCTGTGAGTGTCAGCTGGGCTGGTGGGGAGTGGGACACCAAACCTGCCACTCCTTCCATTTCAAGCCCCTCAGTTGTCACAGCTGTTAAATCTGGGGACAGGTCACAGCTTGGTGCAGTTGCTCACATCTCCATCTCTGTTTACACCATGCATTGATGCTCTTGCTCGAAATTTTTTTAATGTTAAAAAATAATTTACGTCCTTGGCTTTGTGTAAGAAATGTTTCAAGGAAAACCCCAGATAAATAAATAGAAGTTTTTCACCTCCTGTCACCAAAGTCACAGTCCACACATGTTCAAGTCTGAATCCTCTGGAGCTCCTGTGGTGTGGAGGCTTGGGATAGATTGATTTCTGTGGTGGCAGTTCAGTGTTATTCCTGAGTGCCAAACTGAATGGAGAAATTGTCCAACACTGTAGTTTTGAATTTTCTTGTCACTTACCTCTTCCTATTGTTCTTTGCCATTGTTCTTTTACCATCTTCAACCTTTTCCTGTATCAGAAAGCCTTAAACCCTGTATTTTAGATGTGCCTCGCCTAATTTTCCTTTTAATAGTTTGGGGAAAAGTAGAGAAAACAGCAGTGTCATGCGTGGTGGGAAATAAACCATTGCTAACTGCAGATTCCCTGGAGGTGTGCTCTCAGTTTGAAACATGAGTCATTCACAGGAATTTCTTTCCTGTAAGTACAGTGTACCTGTGCCACGGAATAACAACAATATTCACAAGGTAGGGAGCCTGACACTTGGTGTGTGTGGACTCAGGAAAATGGAATTCGTTGCAGCCATAGCTCCTTCAGCTGCTGCCTTTTAAGAGCTCCTACATTTTGTTTCCCTGCCCCACAAATTATTGATTGGATATTCATTTTAGTCCTTCTTTGCCACATAATTCTCTCTCGAAGAACAAGGTTTTTCCTTTTTTCCCCCACACTGTTTCTGGGTTTACTATAAGTGTAGAAGTAATTGAGGAGAGAAGGGGTTTTGGGAGTTGGCTTCCCTGAGCAGAACTCCCTGGCACAGTGGAGGTGGCAGTGCCAGCCCAGGCTCAGGTCCTTGGTCACCTGGCTGTGCCATCAGGGATGGCACGTGCTGGGGAAATCCAAATCCTGCAGGTCTGAGGAAGGAAATTCTCCTGCGTGTTTAGACTTGATTGTTTTGACTGTATTAAGTTTTGCAGCCTGGTTCAGGAAAGAGCCACAACTATAATTCAATAAAACCCCCCCTGCCAACTGGATCCAGTGCTAGGAAAGCAAACTCCTGTCCCTGAGAGGATTGCAGGTACCTGTTGCTAAGTCCATTAGAGATATTTATAACCCCAGGCTTGATACCCAGCATGTGCAGGGAGCCAAAGGAGTCCCTGGCAGGGCTGCACAGAGGAGCTGAGCATTTCCCTGCTGGATAAATATGTACTCACCATTGACAAATATTGAATTGCTTCATCTTTTGTCTGACTGATACTTGCTTCAGTCCTAGAAATATCAGGCAACTTATACTATAGCAAATTTGGAGTAATATTTTCATTCCCACGGTGGAATGTCGCTGGTGTCAGTCTCGTTTCCATGTCCTACAGTTTTCTTTAATTCCTTGTTACACACAAGGTGTGGTCAGTGCAGCAGTGTGGGCACAGGCACAGGGCAGGGACTGTCCCCTGGGGTGGCACTGGGGACAGCTCTGGGCATCTCCTGACAGGAGAGCCCTGGAGGGGCTGCAGCGTGTCCAGAGCTGGGGAGGGGCTGGAGGATTCCTGAGGGAGCTGGGAAAGGGGCTCAGCCTGGAGAAAAGGAGGCTCAGGGGGGACCTTGTGGCTCTGCACAACTCCCTGCCAGGAGGGAACAGCCAGGGGGGGGATTTGGGATCTTATCCCAGGGAACGGGGACAGGAGGAGAGGGGACGGCCTCAGGCTGGGCCAGGGGAGGCTCAGGGTGGATGTTAAGGGAAATTTCCTCACTGGGAAGTTCTCCAGGCCTGGCACAGCTGCCCAGGCTGGGGATGGAGTCCCCATCCCTGGAGGGATTCAGCAGCCCTGTGGATGTGGCACCTGGGGGACACGGGCTGCGGTGGCCTTGCAGTGCCGGGGGTGGCTGGACTCAGTGGTCTCCGTGGCCTTGTCCAAGCTCGGTGGTTCCATGACATCACTGGCAGCTGCCAGAGGTCACAGAGCTCAGCTGGACGTGCTGTTCCGTGTGCCATGGCTCCCTCACAGGCACCCACCCCGCTGCAGGCTCAGCCTGGGCCCGGGGCTCCAGCACGGTGGGTGCTCTGGGAATGGAGCCTCCCTGCTGCCCTCCTGCCATCCTTGCACTGACTGTGGCCTGTCCAGCTGCCCAGAACCCACCCTTTCCACGAGCTGTGTGATGTCCAGCTCTGCCACTCATCAACACTCCATTGCATTGCTTGGATGCCCACTGGTTCCCCTTATAAACTGATTTAAGGGTATAAAAATGCAGGCGTTTTCCCTGTTATCTCAGTGAGCTGGTCAGGTCTCTGAGGAGAGGAGACAAGATCTGAAGTGATTGTGGGAAAGAAATGAAGAGGGAGCAGGAGCAGGGACATTGAGGTGTTGGAGTGTGTCCAGACAAGGGCAACAGAGCTGGGGAAGGATCTGAAACATAAATCCTGTGAGGAGCAGCTGAGGGAGCTGGGAAAGGGGCTCAGCCTGGAGCACAGGAGGCTCAGGGGAGACCTTGTGGCTCTGCACAACTCCCTGCCAGGAGGGGCAGTGAGGGGGGGTCGGGCTCTGCTCCCAGGGAACAGGGACAGGAGGAGAAGGAACGGCCCCAGGGCAGGTTTAGGTTGGGTATCAAGGAAAATTTCATCATGGAAAGAGCTGTCCAGCCATGGCACCGCTGCCCAGGGCAGGATTGGAGACCCTCGTGTTGCTGGGTTGACCACCAATGGAAATGCTGAGCATGGACCTGTGGAAAATGCCCCCCCCAGTGTTTGCTGGCAGTTACAGTGAATATTCCATGTGGGAATTCTGTGTTTCACCCTTGGCAATACCCACGGAGTGCTCTCCTTGCTAGGTCTGACAGCAGTGTCAGTACTTGGGTCATTCCTCGTTAGCTGCAACACCTTCGTGTGAGATTGAGATCACACAATCACAAGCACAACAAACACAGCTGTGTAACAGGTTTTGGACTGGTTTTCAAAAATATTATCAGTGTTTCCCTGTCTGTGACTCATCCCAGTGCCACCGTTGCCTTTTGCTAAACAACATACCTGTTGTGACATTACTTATATGTTAAATGTTGCAGATTGTTTATTCTGTCTCTGCAGCAATCAGATCCACACTAAATGGACTGCAGAAAGGCAACTTACATGTTAAATGCTGAATTTATTCTGTCTATACAGCAATCAGATCTACACTAAATGGACTCTAGAAAGGCAGGCACTGATTCCTGTCGTGATAAGCATACAATTTTCCCTAAAAACCTGTTTTTGGTCATGATTTCAGCTAGGAAAAGCAAATTACTTTCTTTCCAGTATTTCTGTGCATTACACCTCAGACGGATTTCTTGCTACTTCATTTTTCTGCTCCTGATCCATCATAAGAATGATTCTAAGCACGAGGAGTCCTCTTCAAAGCAGCCCAGCTCTGAGCAGCTGCAGAAGGCACGTCCCCAGCCCAGAGAACAGTGACATTGAGACTGGGGTGTGACAATACCAGCAGCCCACTTGGAGGCTGGAGATAAATGGGATGCATTCCCTGGAATGGCCCTTTATTGTGCTTTAATGAATACTGCCCTTGCATGAGTGTTCCCAAGGTCTCATGTGGTTCCTGAACTCAGCTGTGTTGCAGCTCAGTTTGGGCTGCTTTGCTGCTCTGTCCTCACCCACTCTGAGTGCACAGGCTCGTGGTTCCTTCTGTGAGCACTTGCCAGAATTTAGATTTATGCCTCATCTCCAATTTAACACGGGGACTTGCAAGGAGGTATTTTGAGGAACACAGAGAAGAAAGGACTTCCTGGGTCACAGAGTCCAGTCATTTGGGGCTGGGGACAACGGGCTCCCTACAGTCAGTCCTTTCCTCAAGGCGGTTGACTCCCTCCTGGCTGACAAGGTGTGATTGTTCACAGGTTGGACTCGATGACCCCGGAGCTCCTTCCCACCCTGGCTAGTTCTGTCATTCTGAGCAGGTTGGTTTTTCCTCCCTGCCCCAACGGGAGGGCTGTGCTGGGCTCACGGATGGATGTGCTGGGTGCTGTATCCGTGGGCAGGTTCCAGCCTCTGTGTTCCTGTGGCAGCGTGGGGCTCCCTCTGGAGCAGCTGCGCCGGGACGGGAGCTCCACCAGCACCTGGTGCTAATTCCTGGGCTTCGGGAGCTGCAGCTTCATACCTTTCCTCAAGGAGTGAGCGTTCCTGGTTTTTCCTTTTACAGCTTTCCATGTGGTACCCATGAAGATGAGGCTGAGGACACGGAAAGCTTCCCAGCAGTCCAACCAGCTCCACACGCAGCGGGCACTGCGGGCCAAGCGGAAACACTCGGAGGTGGAGGAGCCCTTACCTGGCGGCGGGGGAAAGCCACCCAAAAATGAGACAGGCCTCTTGTCTTCAATCAAAAAGTTCATTAAGGGAAGCACACCCAAGGTATGCCAGCTGTGGGGCCCTGCTCTGCGTTTGAGTGGGTCAGAGTCACTTCAGATTTGATTGAGAAACAGTTCTGTTTAGGGTTGATTGAGTGGTGGAAGCAAAACGTAAAGAGCTGGGAGGCAACAAGTGCCTGTGGGTTGTGTCAGGTAAAGCAGACTTGGAAACCTTCAGGAGTCAATTGTAGGTGTATTTAGCAGTCCAATAAATCACAGGCTTTATTACCTGGTGTTTCTTTGTGAAAATGTCAGATAAATTCAGTGCGTTCTTAATTTCTGTTTTAAGGATTCCCTGAATCCAGATTCAAGGAATTACCAGTACTGACAACTTTGAAAAGCCAGTCTGTAAGCATTAATTTCTTGACTATTTCTGGCAATTTTATTGCAAATAGTTTAGGAGTCATTTAATCAATGAAGGTCAAACCTCACAAATCCAAGTGCCATGGAATTGATGCAGCTGCTCAGTGATTCCTGCCCTGCTTGGAGCATCACATCCAGATCTTGTGGGAAAACCATGAAATTTCACATTGGTACAGCCAGAAAGCTGAGCTTTACTGATCTGCACATGAGAACACCTGTTGCATGTGCTGCATGGACATTTGAGGGTGAAAAATATATACATACACACACACATACATGTATATATATATATATATATATAAAAGCTTTGATAGGCTGAATGTAACCTTGCAATTGCTTTAAAAAGTGGCATTTTTTTCTCTAGATGGAGGCCAGTTAAAAACCCCACATCATTCCATCCCAGCAGTTCAGATACTGGCATTATGTCACTGCAGATTTGAAAGAAGAGTAGCCAAGAAGTCACAACTCATTTACAATGTACCCCAGATCAGCTACATTATAAATAAAAATCTGATGAAAATTCAACATTTTGTTGAGTTGTCGTAGGTGTTTTGGGGGAAAAGGGTGAGAAACCTGTCACAAACGTGTGCCTGCACATAGAGCCGTGCACAGAAAATGTGCAAAACTGTTTGGTTCTGTCTCATTCCTATGAGTGCTGCAGTCACTTACTTCCAGGTAAGGAGAATCCTTGGATTTGTCATAGCTCAGTTTTGGCCTGTACTGATATGGATTGTCACACTGAATATTGTTGGGCAGTTCACCTCCTGTGTATTTAACACAGGCAGGGAAATCAAGTCTCAGGTAATTTTAGTTGCTTTGTCTCTGCATTTCCCAGCCTCTGCAGCACTGAAATATTTATAGATCGGCTGTGAAGACAATTTTTCTACTACAGTAGCTCCATGTACGGTTTTCATTCCCCACACTTTGATTTAGTTTAAGCTCATGTAAAATCCCAGCTGGCCAGACCCTTGTTGCATGTTCTGCAGCTGGAAGTGGAGCAGTAAAGGGATCCTTGGTGAACTTTCCCAAGGAGACAGCGTTCTCTGGAAGGAGAATTCCATCCCATGGAAAAAGAGGCCCTGTTCAGTGCGTTTCTTTTTTCCCTCTTTTGTATTTTAAGGAAGAAAGAGAAAATCCCACCAAGAGGAGTCGGATTGAGCGGGATATCGATAACAACTTGATCACCTCCACGCCCCAGACAGGAGAGAAGCCCAACAAGCAGCTGCCGCGAGTGCGCCGGAAAAGTCAAATGAATGGAGGTGGGAGAATCCTCCCCCCGAGCACAGCACTGCAGGGGGAATCCTGCAATCTCCCAGCTGTGCCCTGACCCAGGGCCCTGCTGCAGTGGGGGACGTCATGGGGGATCTCCCTGGCTGCAGAGAGAGCGGGGCTGAGCTAATCAGAGCAAACCGGGGTTTCCAGGGGTGTGAGCAACTCTTCCATCACCCCCAGACACGTCCCGTGTGTCTCCCTGAGAACAGCTGGGATCAGCAGCAGCTACTTTGGAGCTAATTTAACTTTTTCTTTTGTTTTCATTATTATTCTAAAGGTCCCATAATAATTTGATTATTTTTCTCCCATTTTCTCACAAATAAAAGTGAGATGTGACCTCCCAACTCTTGACCTTTGTGGAAGGGACCAGGTGTCCTTAGAGGCTGAAAGCACTTGTCAAACACTTAGCCAGGTTTCTGTCAGAATTGTGAGGTGGGGATGTGAGCTGTGGGATGTACACACCTGTCCTGGCATTTGGATATAACCCTTGTTACGTGTCAGATCTGCAGCGTGGGTATTTATTGAATTCTGCCCTTTGTTACCTGTGATAACAACGGACAATTCTTTCCCTTCCGAGTTGGGTTTGTGCCTCTGTGAGTGTGGAGAGGAGCAACCCATGGGCTCTGGAGCAGCTGGAGGCTCAGCCCAGCAATTCTGGCCCTTTCTGGTGCTTCCCTCTAGTGGAGTCCTGGCACCGACAGCAGCTCCGGGGCTGCCTCCCCCGAAATCACTGGCAGCAGTTACACCTCTGCTCCTGTGAGAGCAGGGCGTGCTGCCCCAGCTGCAGAGAGCCTTCAGGGCGTCTTGAGAATGGACATTTTGGGTGTATGCTGCTGGAAAGCTGCTGACCCTCATGGACCCAGCTTTGCCACGGTCGAGAGTTCACTCCTAGAGTGCAAATGCTGACCATAAAGGAACAGAGGCAACTGAAACCCAGCTGGGTGGTGTTAAAATTCATGGTTTTTCTTTTCCAGAAGCTGGGAGTTATGAGATGACGAACCAACACGTAAAGCAAAATGGAAAATTGGAAGATAACCCTACCACAGGCAGTCCCCCACGAACAACGTTACTGGGAACCATATTTTCTCCTGTTTTCAATTTTTTTTCACCAGCAAATAAAAATGGTGAGTATTATTCAAAAAGCCAATAATCTTAAAGGTGAAAGTGATAGATTTTTGTTTGAAAAAGCTGCTTTGAGTGGCAGCTTTCATTCTGGTTTACAAACCAAGAGTTACTGCTGCCAGATAAAAGGCTCCTTAATTCTTAGATGGGTTGATTGTTAATGAAAGAAGCAATAAGCTTACAAGCATTAAAACATTTCTTTCATAGGTGCATTTAGTGGTGCACCTTTCAGTAAAAATCAAACAAGGAGAAGGAAAAAAAAACCCCAAGGATTACATTCCTTGTCCCAAACATGTTTTAAAGTCGTTTGTCGTGGTCTTCATTTGGTTCTTATTGTTGTGGCATGAATCAGTGCAGATATCTCCAGTGACTCTGAGATTTGGGGGGGGTGTGTGTGTGATTAACACTGAGATGGGGAGCTCAGCCTGAAGGTAAGGAGTGTTTGGAACTGTCCCTCAGGAACTTCGGGCTCCGACTCTCCGGGCCAGGCAGTGGAAGCTGAGGAGATTGTGAAGCAGCTGGACATGGAGCAGGTGGACGAGATCACCACGAGCACGGCCACCTCCACCAACGGTGCTGCCTTCCCCGGCCAGGCCGTGCAGGTCAGGGCTGTCAACAACGGCCTGGGGGACACCGAGGAGCCCGGGGACCGCGACCTGCCCCCGCTCACGGGTAAGGGACAGGGGCAGGGACAGGGACAGGGCAGGGAAGGTCATCCTGGGGAGTCCAGCTCCTGGGCTTGCCAGGGAATAATCCCATTTCCCCTTCCCTTGGGTCAGGGACAGGGGACGGGGACAGGGAAGGGGTGATCCTGGGGAGTGCAGCTCCTGGGCTTGGCAGGGACTGCTGTCACACCTTCCCTTGGGGTGTGCAAACAACACCAATACTGATTTCTGTGGTTGGTAGATAAATCTGGTTTATGCACCAAAGACACAGTTCTGGCAGGACTTGCCTATTCCTGGTGTAACTCAGGTGGCCTCATCACAGCTCTTCCCAGGGAAGCAGAGATTCCAGAGGAAGGGCACTGTTACTAACACTGAACTTGCACACTCTGGGCTTGCTGATCTCCAAAGAGAAATTGGCTGCTTTTTGATATCTTGCTTTAGAACCACATGGTAAATGAGAAACACACAGATCCTACGTTCTCTTGCTGCATTTTCTTCAGAAGAAAACATCTTTTTTGGACAAAAAAATAGCCATAAAATTCAGCTTCTGTGTGCATGGGTAGCATCCAGTCCTTAACTAAACCCTGCCCAGGCCCTCCAAGCTCTGGTAGATGAGCAGCTTTTTAGCGGGGGCTAAATGTGACCTCTGAGCAGAGGGGCTGCTCTGGGTCCAGGAGAGGTGGGGCTGGAGGGACAATCTGTCACTCCTTTCCTCCCTCGTGCCTCAAGTGCAAAGTGTCACTTTAAAGAACTGCACTAATAAGACCAGCTCCTGTGGTGTTTTGTTTTATTTTTTGTTTTGGTCATTTTCGTTGAATTTCAGCACCAGTATCTCCAGACAGTGGCTACTCATCAGCTCATGCAGAAGCCACCTATGAAGAGGACTGGGAAGTCTTTGATCCGTAAGTGCCAGTGTTTGCACTGGAAATAGCAAATTGATCGTTTGGGGTGTTGAATTAAGGTACTTCTATTTAAATTGGATCATTTTTATCTTATGATAATGAACTCCAAAAGCTCTTGGCTTAAAAACAAATGTGTATGCTCATGTGGGGTTTATTTCAATTTAAAATACTTACTTCTTGTGCAGCCTTAAATATTTCAAATACTAAGTTGGGCTACAACATTGCAGTTCAATAATGTACATTTTTACAGTAAAATCCGTATCTTTTCAGATACTATTTCATCAAACATGTCCCCCCACTAACAGAAGAACAGCTGAACAGGAAGCCAGCTCTCCCTCTGAAAACCAGAAGCACACCAGAGTTCTCATTAGTTCTAGACTTGGTAAATATCTTTATAAACCCAGGGGGATGGAGCATTTCCCTTATTTTGTTCATTGTGGAAATTAGTTATGTTTGCTTTAAACAAAGAGACTGTTGAATGTTGCATAATTTTAGTTAAAAATAGTTGAAAATGAATTAATTGTGGTAGGGATAGAATGTGTGCTGTACTTGTCAAATACTTACAAAACAAAAAGCATGACAGTTTTAACATCTCAAACAGAGTTATCTGTCCCCAAAAAGCTTCCCTAAATCCAGTGTGGGAAAAGTGAGGTGGAATAAAGAGGAAAATTCAGTTATGAGTGTCTTGCATCAAGAATGATGAAAAATTAAACTTTTACTTTTTAGAACATTCTTATTCTTAAGGGGCACAAATCCACTTTTTGAAATGCTCTTATAAAATACATTGGTCTTTATGAGGATTTGTTTCCATGTCTCTGTTTTGAAAGTTGTTTCAGACCCTATTAATGGTGGTGTGATTTTATGAGCAGCATCAGTTGGGCCATCCCTGTGCTCATGGGAATGTGGGTGGGTTATTCACTCTGAAAGTTCAGGCTGGAACTGAATGAGGGGAGAGCCTACAAAATTAAAATACCTCCTTATAACTACACCCCCAGCAAACAATTTTAGTGAGAATTTTTAAAAATTGCGTAAAAAAAGAGTAATGAAATGTTTCATTCATCCTAAGAATTTTCTTCAGCCTTGACAGCACTTGCACAAAAGTACCTTTTTCATTCTGCCTTAAAATGAACACAAAATGTAGAAAACTACTTCTATTTTCAACATTGTTTTTTCACACTCTTCTCTTTCTTTTATGTAACTTTTTCCCTAGGATGAAACATTAGTGCACTGTAGTCTAAATGAATTAGAAGATGCTGCACTCACTTTTCCAGTTCTTTTTCAAGATGTCATTTACCAGGTAAATAAAAACCACAAACATTTTTTATTCTGTTTTGTGGAAATCCTTGCTGTGTGTGGTTGTTCTCAGCTTGTTTGAAGAGAGAGAAGCAGCAGCCTGGCATTTTCCACCTGTCTGGTGATGAACTGCAGGTGTCAGATCTGGCAGGAAATTTTGTATTCACTTAATCTCTTCCCCTTTGCAGCTCCTCCCAGGAGCCCAAATCCTCTCTTGGAGTCAGGGAGAGGCAGAACCCTCCTGACTGGGGCCTCTTGTGACTCTGCAATTCCTTACAGGGAATGGTTTCTCTGGGTGTGCAGTGGTGGTTGAGTTTATGGAAATGTAGAAGCAACTGAAGGCTTTTTTAAAATCACTCCTGACACCCCCAGGCTCACAGGGTAACTGTTGGTGGTTATTAAGAAGAGGATGCAGTTCTTGTGTCCAGGGCTTGCACTGCTGCTGCCCTGCTGGTGAGAACCCAGTCAGGGTGTTTAGTCAAAGCAGCCAGTTCCATTTTTAATTTAGAGCTTGTCCAACTTGTGTATTTTATTAAATTTTTTTCTAATTCCGTCCAGTTTTCCAGCAGATGTGCTAGGGCTGGTGTTGCCCTGTGACACCTCACTCCCAGCTGCTCAGGCTGGGAGCTGCTGCAGTGCTGCTGTCACTGGGCTGCTGTTCCACAAGAAGCTGATATTTGCTGTTTATTTCTGATGCTCACCTTGACCTTGTCTGCACAAGGTGGTGGGGAGGGTGATGGCTGGGGGGCTGGGAAGGTTTGCTGAAGCCCCTCTCTGCTGCAGGTGTACGTCAGGCTAAGGCCGTTCTTCCGAGAGTTCCTGGAGAGGATGTCTCAGATTTATGAGGTAAAACTGGCAGACACCACCTCTGAATTTCGGTTTTAAATTGTACCTGCTTGCCTCTACCTCCAGTGGTGACTTCTTCCCCTCCAATCCCCAGATCATTCTGTTTACTGCTTCTAAGAAGGTGTATGCAGACAAGTTATTGAACATCCTGGACCCCAAAAAGCAGCTGGTCAGGTAAAACAGAACAGTGTCGTGAGCAAACTGAGTCCTGTGCCTGACCCGTGGGGTGGGAGCTGTTCCTTACTGCACTGGTTCCCTGGGGGAAGAGAGGGAGAAAAATGGACTGAAGTGATGGAATTGGTGCCTTGTGATAAAATTATCCCAGCCCAAAACCTGTCCCTGTTCATCCTCTGTTAGGTTGGCTCATGGGAAATGACCTATTGGGGATCAAAAATGTGCTTTGGAATACACACTGCAAATAAAGGAAATTAAATGAGTTTCTGTTACTTTTCAACTATTCAAACTTGAGTTATTTATTATAAACTGTAACTTGTGTAGCTTTTACAATCAGCATGCTTTTAATTCTGATTCAATCACAAATACGCTGTTGGCTGGTTTGGTTTTTCATTTCTCAGTACTGAGTGCTTGGCTTTTGCAGTTCCTTGGGGCAGAAGGAAATTCCAGGGGTGAGGTTCAGTCACTCTCACCTGGCAGGGGGACTGTGCCTGGCACTATTGGACCCAAATGGATTTCTGCTCAGGGATTTCCCCTGTGTGGGGTGTCCCAGGCCAGGGAACCCCTCCCTGGTGGTGGCAGAGCTGTGTGCCACCCCTGAGGATGGTGCCCAGGAGGGCTCTGGCACTCCAGAGAACACGAGTGTGGGGCTGTGCCCATGTGTGAGACCTTTCCCCAGACAGCTGCTCTGGGCTGTCAGGGTTGTTCCTGTGCTGGGACAGGGGAGAGCCAGTGGCACAGGCAGCTCTGGAGGGCTGCAGAGATGTTCCTGTGCTGCCCGGGTTTGTCTGGGGCTGCTGTGGCTGAGCCCCAGGTGCCTGTCAGGCCCCACACGTGTGACTCACTCTCTATATATAAATGCAGCAGCTCATTTCCCTCCATGGCAACGTTGGGAGCTCAGCTCCTGCGTGGAATTAGGCACGCTGTGTGCAGCTTCTGAACGCTCCATTTAAACATGCAGGCAGCCTGGAAGGGGCTGCTCTGCAATGGGGCTGGGCAGCCCCAAATCTGCCCACTTTACAATTTATAATTCTGTGGATACGCCGTGAAATGGGAGGGGTTTTTTCCTGCTGGTTTTTCAATCAGAGTCCTTTTAGTCAATCCATCCATTTCTTCTGTCATAAATTACACGGGAGCAAGGTAATGGGAAGGGAAGGAGCAATGGGACGTTTTGGCCCTGAGGCTTTTTTTTGAGATGTAATAACTGAAATAGGTTAATTGCCAGCAGAGGTGGAACAGGAAAGGAAACATTCCTTGTGACACTTTGTGTTCTGGCATGAGATGGCACAGGGAGGCCCCGTCCTGTGAGGGCTGGGACAGAATTAAGGGATAATAAACCCCCCAAAAAAGTGGCTCTGTGCAGCATCTGGGGCTTGGAGATCCTTGGGGTGGTCTGGGTCCCCTCTGGGGCCTGTCTGTGAAAGGGGTCAGAAAGAAGAGCCTGAATAAATACAAACACCCACCCCTGGAGCTGGGTTAGTGCAAAATCACCTCAACTGGGCATTTTACCAGCAAAAAGCTCTAAAGAGAAGAGAAAAAGGGCACAAATTCTCCAACAGGAGATTGGAAGAGAAAAAGCTGGATAATGCTTGGCAAAGCTCCGTGTTGCTGGGGCAGTGTGGGTGTTGTCCTTGGTCTCATTTTAATGAGTATTTATTTCCCTTTAATGCCAGGCATCGACTCTTCCGTGAGCATTGTGTGTGTGTACAAGGGAATTACATCAAGGATTTAAACATCCTGGGCAGAGACCTCTCCAAAACCATCATCATTGACAATTCACCACAAGCCTTTGCTTACCAGGTGAGGGGCTGGGGCAAAACTTCCTGAGGGGACACAGGGAAACCCACACTTGGATTTCACTTCTTGTGTAAGTTTGGGGCTTTGTATTGAAGTTTGCAAGCCAAGCTGTGGGGGGAAAATGCTCCTGAGTCTGTAACCTGGAAACATTTTTCCCCCAAATGCTGTTTCACGAGTCCTGTTTTAGATAAATTGAGTATAAACCGTGTGCTGATGATTTTTTTTCCCATTTTAACTTTAGCTTTCCAATGGGATTCCTATAGAAAGCTGGTTCATGGATAAAAATGATAATGAACTCCTAAAGTTGATTCCATTTCTGGAGAAACTCGTAGAGCTGGTGAGTGTTTGCTTTCTTGGCTTTTCCCAAAACTGTCAGCGAGTTCCTTTAATATTTTCACCTATTGTTAAGGGTTTCTGAGTCACTGAGACTGAGGCTGGTGAAGATCCAGGGACGTGTTCACGCAGCAAAAGGGGGTTTGTCATTGCTGACTGAGCTGTAAACACAGGGCTGTGGGATTGTGACACCAACCTTATGGAAACTGGGAGTCTCTGAGCGTTCTGATGCCGTGGTTCCTGTTGCTGGCTGTGCTGTGTGTCTGTGTTCCTAAAAGGCCAATAAATCACTCCTGAGCTGTTGTGGGTGCTATGGAGCTATTTCTGTAAGTGTCTGGAATGGCAGGATTTGGTGGCTAATGCTGGTTATACTCAGATAGGGGTGTTTTAAGGGGAGCCCTGCTGCAGTGGGGCTCTGGCTGTGTTTAGTTTATTCTCCTAAACCTGCCCTTTCCCCCACAGAACGAAGACGTCCGACCTCACATCAGAGACAGATTTCGCTTGCATGATTTGCTACCCCCCGATTAAAGCCTTTGCTCTCGCTGCCGAGGGGAGGAAATGCAGGACCCTGTTGGACTAATACAAAACATTGCCATTACTGTTGAAATTTTGCATTTTTGTACCCCGTCTTGCTTTTCTTATCTTTGGTGCCCAACAATGATCAAGGGTTACAGGAAGAGACTTTCTACACCTGAGGTTGCCGCCATCAGTACAATCCAGTACCCGCAGTAGGGAGGCTAGAACAGAAAAGTCTTTAGAACTAGTGCAACTCCAAGGAAATTTTTTATGTACAGGACATCTGCAGTTTATAAAGAAAATTCTGTTTCTGCCACCAGCAGTTTGACCTGTAGAAACACAGGATTTTACGATACAACAGAGATTGAAAACGGACTCGGATTTTCTCTCTGTTCGGTGCTCTAAGTGGGTTTGTAGCCACTTTTCTGTTACTTTTAAGATTCTCATTTCAACAGGAATGGCCAGTAAAAGTTGTTTTATTTTTCCTGTTAAGGTTTATAACCTTTTTACATTTTTGACCTGTATTAGATTAGAATTTCATTATGCATTCCTTTTAGTTGAGGCGCTTCATAGTTTTTCTGGAAATAGCCAAACTTTGTTAGTTTTTTATTAAACAGTTGGCTGGCCGTTTCCCTGCTTTGTCTGCCTGCATCCTGTATATTTGTTTAAAAATATTCTCTAGTTTTTAGCCCACGTAAGTTTCATTTAGAAAGAAAAAAGAAACACCCCCTCCCACCCCACCCCACCCTCCCGCATTTATATTTTCTTTCTGTAATATTCTACTGTAGTCGAAACCTTTTCAAAAATCAAGAGACTGGCTAGATAAGACGAAGACAAGAATTACCGATGACTCGGAATATCCGAAACCATTGCGCTGGCTCCGGACAGAGCACACCTGGCAGTGGCACCACGATGGACAAGGAATACCTCACCCTGTGCCGGGCCTGGGGGCGGGAGCGGCCGCGCTCACCTGGGCCAGGTGTGCCAAGGCCGCTGCTGCTGCTGCTCCGGGCGGGGCTGCTGTGACACTCCTGCGGGCAGGGCTCCCGAGGGAACAGCCCCGGGCCTGGCTCCCCCTGCAGCTCCCCGGAGGTGATATTTTTGTAGCGGTGGGGAATCGGCTTTTCCGGAGGCTTTTTAGGGAAGGTAGGGTTTGTACGAGTTAGGAAGCTTTTGCCTCTCGACTGCATTGCCACGCCACGGGCTCGGACTGGTTTTGTGTAAAAGATGTCACAGAACGGCACTTTTTCTAAAGAGAAGTTTGCTATTTTGTATGCTTGATAAGAAAGTACAGTATTGGAAATTAAAGGTGGACAGCTGATAATTGAGAAGTATGTCAATTAATTTTTTATGTATATTACCTGTTTACTTGTACAATTTTATTGTACAAATTACATGCAGCTTCATTTTCAAATGAGTCCTTAAAATAAGGAAAATCTTTTTAGCAAAACATTTAATTTTTGTATTTTTGATTTTAAAAGGCATGAGTTATGTCAACTTTTTCCAGTGTATTAATGAAGATTTTAACTTTTCATCAGGTTGAGTGTTTTCTTACTATATTATCTGTTGTGTATGTAGCTAGCACATGGTGTCACTGAACTGTTAAAACTTAGCATGTAGAGCAAGCCTGTTTTGTGGAAAATCCTTATTCATTAAAAACAAAGTCATCATGGCAGATTTTCTGCAAAAAAGTGAAAACATTTGCAATTCAGAATACTGATTTTTTTTGTATTTAAAGAAAGGTATTTTGCTTGCAGGAAAGAAATACTACAGATTCATTTTAATGAGAATCTTTTAAATGTATTTATCTTTAGGGCATCTGGGCATCTTTACGCTGTTTGTCTTATGTCTTTATTGAAATAAAATGTACAGAACATTACCTTTACATCTGCTTGGTGCAGCCGTGTCCCCTGGGCAGCCCCGGCCTCGTGGGGCTCTGGTGGAGAGATGGATGGATGGATGGACTCTGGAAGGGGCAGCTTGTGTGGGGCTGCCCCGTGGTTTGCAGCCCTTCCTCACTCGCTCCTTACGGTGTGGATCTGAATCTGAGGGGTTCCAGGAGTTCAGTGGTGAAGCTTTGCCTGACGGGGGCTTCCTCCCAGTTTCTCCTCATCACAGAGCTGCTGTAAAACTCACAGGTGTGCCAGAACGAGCCCAGCTTTGGCTGATGGCCTGTCCCAGCTGTAGTGGGATGTTCACCTGTTCCAATAACATCCTTATCCCCAGGTCCTCTGTGGCTCCAGCCATGCCACGAGTGCTTCCAGAGCTGAGGAAACCCAAGGCATGTTGCACTTTCCAGCTGTGCCTGTTGTGCCTGTCAGATCCACGAGGGAAACCCGAATGCAAACGAGGGGATGTGGTTCTCCATCGATGCACAACGGGACTGACAGAGATTGCTTAGTAAACATATTAAATATTCATATTTTCCTGTGCTGCAAGCCTGCTCTTTACCACTGAACTCTGCAGACTGCTTCTGCCTCCTGCAAGGCTTTCTGGTGTGAAGCAGAATTTTCATCCACAGGTTTTATTTCTGTCATGTTCATCTCGAGGGGGATTCCCTGTTCCTGTGCCGAGGTCTGGGTCAGGTTGTGTCCCCAAAACCACCCCAGTGCCAGGTGTGTTGCTGAGCCTTGAGTGCCCCCTGAGCAGGGCATCGTGCAGCTGGATCCCTGACTCCTGTTTTATGTCCTTTTGGAGAGCACCACATCCTTTTCCCAGCGTTCTGAATGATTTCCTTTGTGGTCTTTGCTGGGTTGTGGTGACCCTGTGCCTGTTTTCCATGTCCTCGTGGATTCTGTTCCAGGTTGGAGCACCTTGGTTGTGGCAGCACAGTGACATCTCCCAGTGGTGGCAGTACCTGCTCGGTCCTTTGTTTTCCCAGGAATGGCCTTTTCCCTGGTGTTACTGCTTCCCCCCTCCTTGGATTCACTCCAGCTGACGCTTTTCGTTGCTTTTGAGTGTAGCAGGAAGCCTGAATGTCTCCAGACTGGATTAGGAGTCTCCCACACCAGGAGTGGTGTCAGCCGGCGGCGCCGCGGCGCAGACACGGATCAGGTTTGGGAAAAGCCCTGAAATGTGGAACCTCAGGGGGTGCCAGGGGTGACAAACATGCACAGCATCGTCCCCTTCCCCAGCACTGCTCTGGCCCAACATCCCAGCTCCAGGGCTGGGAGGAGGAGGAGTTTTTGTTCTTGGTACGTGCAAAAATGTCATTGTACTGATGGGGCCGAATCCTGTCAAATACGATGGGAAGAGAAGTCCTGTGCTATGGATTTCTGTTTCCTCTGCAATCATTTCTGTAGAAGCACAAATACTTAATTAAATACTTATGGTCTGGATTCTGTTTTTTATGATTTTTAGCTGGCATCATCCTTCACTGAGACTCAGTGTTCTGTAAGTCAAGACATTGCTCCTGTCAGTTTTCAGCCTTGAAGTGGAAGGAAAGAAATCGTGTCTGTGTTTTACTGTCAAAAAAAATTTAAATGTTCTGTGTAAATACTTAGAATTCCAAATTACATATTCCAGCATTAACATATTCCATATTACTGCACAATTCCTGGCGATTTTATGGTTATCCCCACAGCACCCTGAGCCTGTGAGACTGTGTAGACTTGGTGAGGATATAACTTGGGACATTGTTTGATCCATGGGTACAGCTCTGGTTTTATTTATATTGTCTGGTAAATGGAGAACAGGAAAAGGATGATAAATTTGGAAGTCTCTTTTTTTCTTGGTGTTTTTCCTAGACACACGTGTGTGATTTATACAGGTGTGTACAGAGATCATCCATCTGTTATGTGAAAGACACGTTGTAAATTTATTCTCTTCAGACAATGTATCCTCCTTTTCCACTCACTGGGATTCTCAGAGGAGCTGGGAGCTGGCAGTGAGGAAGTGAACAATGCCAGCTTTTCTCTATTCGATGCTGTAGGACAGAGGGGGAAGGAGAACCCCGCACCCTGCTGTGGGTAACCCTGAGCGTGGCGTGGCACGGCCGTGCCCGGCCACTGCCGGCTGCCGGGGCGGGAGCGGAAGCGGAGCGGGCAGTCCCGGTGTCCCGGCTGTCCCGGTGTCCCGATGTCCCACTGTCCCACTGTCCCGGTGTCCCGGCTGTCCCGCTGTCCGACTGTCCCGGTGTCCCGGTGTTCCACTGTCCCGGTTGTCCCGCTGTCCCGGCTGTCCCGGTGTCCCACTGTCCCGGCTGTCCCACTGTCCCGGCTGTCCCGGTTGTCCCGCTGTCCCGGTGTCCCGGTGTCTCGGTGTCCCGGCTGTCCCG
>VZTR01025663.1:125436-161294 GCA_013400775.1 Chaetops frenatus
GGGCTGGCGCCGGGGCCGGGGCGAGGGGGCCCCACCGGGCCGGGCGGGTTCTGGCGGATCCGGGCCGGGCTCGGGCCTCGGGAGGCGGCGGGGCAGGGCCGGACCCCTCGGGGGCTCCGGCGGCTCCGCCCGCGCGGCAGCGAGTCCCGGGCCGGTGACGGTGACAAGCCCCAGTGCCAAGAGAAGCCGAGCTGTCGCTGCCCCGGCACCGGCAGGGCAGGAGGGGTCAGACAGACGCTCTCCAAGTGGCAGCTCCTGCTCCCCGGGGGATCCACCTGCTGCTCTCCAGCTGCTGCCCGGGCTCGAGGGCGCTTTCCCCTCGCTTTCTGCCGCCTTTCGGGCCCGTAGCTGTCAGAGGGCTGCGCCGGGTGAGGCGTCAGGACGGGTTTAATGACAGCAGGGCTGACCAGAAACTTCTGAGCGCTGCCAACACGTCTTTCCCAGCTGATCTTCGTGCTTCTTCACACCCCACGAGGCGGGATTCTGCCGTGTTTCAGCAGCGTGTGGGTGATCATTCCCGGTGCTTCTGAGGGCAGAGTCCCTCAGAGGGACTGTTTGCTCCTGCTGGGCTCCCGCTGCCCTCGGCAGGGCGCTGGGGCCACAGAAACCCCCGTTTGCTCCATGTTCCTCTGGATAGTGCAGAGGGATGCCGGGGAATGCACAAGGAACAGGCCAGATGGGTTTCAAGGCCAGCTTGGACAGCGCTTGGGGCACCCTGGGACAGAGGAAGGTGTCCCTGCCCACGGCAGAGGGTGGCACTGGGAGGTCCCTTCCGACCCAAACCATCCCGGGGTTCTGTAATTGGAATAAGGCAACGAAGAAAGACCTTTTTGTTTCCAATCCATCCCTTGGATATTGTAACACGGGGTGGGGACTCGGGGTTGCTTTTGAGGACGCTGTTACCAGAATCTCTGGAAAATGCTAGCTGTTGTTCTTGGGGCTCAGGTGGAGCTCTCAGGAGCAGTGTGGAAAAAGTAGTTCAGCTTCTCTTACCAAATATTGTGTGAGTTGGAAGCTGGCAGTTTTCCTTCTTGAATTCAGTAATAGCCACAGCCCAGAGTGTCGCAGGTGTCACAGTAGAGCAGCAGGACAAGGACAGGTGTGTGAACAGCAGCTCCAGGCACTGGGAATAAGTGTGGACAGCGTGGAACTGCACGGGTGGGAGTGACACAGGTGTGTGTGAGTGACACAGGTGCGTGGGAGTGACACCTGTGTGACTGACAGGTGTGTACAGACACCTGCAGCTCAGCCTGTCTGTGACATTTGCTTTTCCTCCTTCCTTAGAAAGTGAGAAGTTTCCCTCCTGGATAGAACGTGTCCAGGAGAACTGGGCCAGAGTGGCTCTCTCGGAGACACCTGAGGGTCCTCTGGCTGTTTAATAAAAGAACAGATATTCCCCACGTGGGATCCTGGAATGGTCTGGGTTGGAAGGGAACTGTAATGGTCACCCAGTGCCACCTCTGCCATGGGCAAGGACACCTCCCACTGTCCCAGGCTGCTCCAAGCCTTGTCCCAGCCCGGCCTTGGGCACTGCCAGGGATCCAGGGGCAGCCACAGCTTCTCTGGGCACCCTGTGCCAGGGCCTGCCCACCCTCCCAGGGAACAATTCCTGCCCAATGTCCCATCCCTCCCTTCCCTCTGGCACTGGGAAGACATTTTACATCTTACACGTAGCGAGGATGTAGCTGCTTAACTATTTCCAGGGGATTATGGATTTAGTTCCAGAGCTGCATCTAGAGAGGATCCAGCAAAGAAGGGTGTTTTATTTTGGTTCATTTTCTTTTTGATTTGCTCTTCTGGCAGATTCCCAAAGGGCCCTGCGAGGGCCCACTGAGGGGAAATCCCCACGTGAGGGAAGTGACGTGGTCTAAAGTAGCAGCACAAAGTGTGTTCTGACCATGGCTTTCTTAAGGCATTGCCCATTTTGCACTGTGCTTTGTGTACCTGCAGATCTGTATTTTGGAAGGGTTTTTAGTAATGAACCTGCAGTAACTGTTAATTTGGGAAACGTCAACATCTCGGGTTTAAAATTAGCACATTTGGTAACAAAACTCCTCTCAGTGTTCCCCAGCACACGTTTCCCAGAAGTCAGGCCTCCTGCCAAGGAATTTTCATCTATTGCCTCAGTGCTGGCAGGGCCAGAGCAGGCAGTGCCTGCTGCCATCCCAGTGCCCAGTCCCTGTCACCTCCCAGCCTCCTGCAGGGAGGATGTTTCAGGAGCCCTGCTGCAGTGAAGGACACAGAAACAGTGTTGAAATACTGTGAAATTGAGATGTTCTCTGGGAATTACTGTATCACTGCAAGGACACAGCACTGAAGCAGTTGGCTCTTCCCCCAGGAGTTTATAAACCAGGCCTGGCTGGCAGGACTTGGAATTCTCTGGGTTTATAAACCAAGCCTGGGCCTGGCTGGCAGGACTTGGAATTCTCTGGGTTTATAAACCAGGCCTGGCTGGCAGGATTTGTAATTCCCTGGGTTTATAAACCAGGCCTGGCTGGCAGGATTTGGAATTCTCTGGGTTTATAAACCAGGCCTGGGCCTGGCTGGCAGGATTTGTAATTCTCTGGGTTTATAAACCAGGCCTGGGCCTGGCTGGCAGGATTTGGAATTCTCTGGGTTTATAAACCAGGCCTGGCTGGCAGGATTTGTAATTCCCTGGGTTTATAAACCAGGCCTGGCTGGCAGGATTTGGAATTCCCTGGGTTTATAAACCAGGCCTGGCTGGCAGGATGGGCTCAGAGCACATCTCAGGGTGTGGAGTCCTTGCCCACGTGCCCTCTGTGAAGTCTCCCAGACATCCCAGTGCCAGGGATGAGTCCCTCATGGCCAGGCTGCCCTTCCTCTGCAGTTTGCATCTGATTCCCAGCCTGGCCAGGCAGCTCCTCAGTGCTGAGTGGAGCTGTTTAAGCAGTGGGTGTAACA
Organism: Chaetops frenatus; assembly: GCA_013400775.1. Lineage (NCBI taxonomy): Eukaryota > Metazoa > Chordata > Aves > Passeriformes > Picathartidae > Chaetops > Chaetops frenatus. The sequence continues at coordinate 128,359 of VZTR01025663.1, forward strand.
AACTTAATTAGATGTGAGCTAAAATAATGCTGCTCCAAATCCAAGTCAGCTGGGTGGAATGTGGAAGGGAAGCCGAGTCCCCTGCAAGTGCCAATTATCCAGGCTGAGCTGGTGGATGGACTCGGGTGTCTCCTTGCTTGGATCAGCACATCCTGGTGGAACGTGGGGCTCTGCACCTCTGCCCCTGGTGTAGCCTCCCAGAAAATCCTGCTTTTCCCAGCACAGGAGAGGCTCCCTGGGGTGGTGTGGAGCAGAGCTGGGCTGGGGGTTCCCAGCAGGGCTGTGCTGTGCCCACCCCTCGGTGATGTTCAGTGTCCCATAAGAGCAGAAATGAGAATAAAGTCCTGTTTATGTGGGTGCTGTTTGACTGTTCATGACCTGGCTGTTGTAACTATTGACACAAGCTGGTTGTTTGACCAAAAACTGCCTTTTTCCTGGTAAGAACTGGCCCCAACCAGTGTGGACAGCCTCTAAAACCCTTGAGGTGCAGCTCCAACACCAGAGCAGTGGGTCTGTGGGCATTGGAAGGGGTTGCAGGTGTCTGTAAAAGAATCTTAACTGTTTTGCAGGACAACTGGGATGATGAGGAGGAAGAGGAGGAGGTGAAGGAGACAGAGGTAAAACAAGGTGAGGCTTTAAGGTAACCCCTGGCTCTGTATCAGCATGGGGACAGACACTGGCTGTGTCTGGGGGTGTGTGAGGATCAAACCTGAGCAGGGCCTAGGTTGAGTTTAACAGAAATGGCTTTAGCTCTGTGCTCAGTCCCAGGAGCTGAGCTTGGTGGCTTCCAGTGTTTCTGTGGTTGTGGGTGGGGAAAAAAAAAATCCGACTTCTGAGAGCTGTGTTTGTTGTTCCACCTTTGACAGAACCGAAAGTTTCAGAAAAAAAGAAAATAGCAGAAAAAATCAAAGAAAAAGAAAAGTTACAGAAGAAAAAGCAAGAGGAGCTTAAAAAAAGGGTAACTCCCGATTTCTTCTGGGTCACAAAAAATTCAGAGGGTGGGTTTGATTTGTTTTTTTGGAGGTTGACCAGGACCTGAAAAGGTGTTGATTTGTCTGATAAACCAAACTGAGGTCTTGTACGTGATCCCATCTGGGGCTGGGAGCTTTAATTCCTGTATAATTTACCCAGTGATTGGAACAGCGTTCTCTCAGTTCCTTTGTGTGCAGCAGGGATGGAACAGGCAGGAGTGGGAGTTTGGTGTTTCTTCCCATTCCTTGTGAAATGAACGATTCATTGACACTCCAGGGGATGGGTTCTGGGTTTTCCTCGTGCCCTGACTCGAGGCAGCAGTGGCTGATTCAGTGGCTCTGGAGGAGGCTCCACGTCTTTACCGTGCCACCTTCTCCCTGTGTTTTCCCTGCAGTTAGAGGCACCCGAGGAACAGAAGGAGCTCACACCAGAAGAACAGTTGGCAGACAAACTACGGCTAAAGAAGTTACAGGAGGAGTCAGACCTGGAGTTGGCAAAGGAAACCTTTGGTGAGTTAAGGCAGCAGGAAATAAACCCCTGGGAGCTGTGGGACCCTGCAAGGCCCGAGCAGGGTTTGGCTCTCAGCACACACAGCTTGTGGCACTGAGAACAAAGAAGTAGCAAAGATGCTGATGCACAGCAGCATTCCTCAAACATGGAAGCGTTTCTTTGATTATGGGGGATGATTCAGCTCCTTGCTCAGGGGAGGCTGTGCTCAGTGAGTTGTCACAGAGCACAGTGCTTGGGGGGAGCACTGGATACAGCTGCAAAGAGCCAGCTCGGTTCTGCACTCAGGAGCTGGAGGCAGGAATTGTTTCTTTGAGGGAAAAAGGGGCTTCCTGGTGCAGGTTGTCCAGAGAACAGGAATAGCTGGGTCAAATTACTGAGTTTGACTCAGCTTCAGAAACTGTTGGACAGAGACTTTGGACAAGGGCGTGGAGTGACAGAACAAGGGAGAATGGCTTTCCACTGCCAGAGGGCAGTGTTAGGTGGGATATGGGGAAGGAATTGTTCCCTGGCAGGGTGGGCAGGCCCTGGCACAGGGTGCCCAGAGAAGCTGTGGCTGCCCCTGGAACCCTGGGACTGTCCAAGGCCAGGCTGGACATTGGGGCTGGGAGCAGCCTGGGACAGTGGGAGGTGTCCTTGCCCATGGCAGGGGTTGGCACTGGGTGACCATTAAAGTTCCCTTCCAACCCAGACCATTCAGGGATTGTATGAAATTACTGAGTTTTGCAGCAAACTTCCTTCCTTCCTGTAAGGCCTGGGGTGGGCCCTGGCTGTGGGGACAGCAGAGCTCAGGGAGGTGGGAGCTGGGTGGGAGCTCACAGCTCATGGCCTCTGTAACACCCCTGGCTGTCCCTGCAGGTGTAAATAACACTTGTGGAATAGATGCCATGAATCCCTCTTCAAAAGACGACTTCACGGAATTTGGGAAGCTCCTCAAGGAGAAGATCACCCAGTACGAGAAGTCCTTACACTACGCCGGCTTTTTGGAAGCCTTGCTTCGGGACGTCTGCATTTCCTGTGAGTGCTGCCAGAGCTGTGCTGGAAAACCTGCTGTGACAGTCAGTGTTCAGAGGGGATCACTCTGTTAGTTTGTGCTAAATGAAGCACTGACCTGATTCCAGTCCCACAGACTCCACTAAGGATCCTCTCCTCACACAATCGTTGCTCTTTCTGCACGTCTGTTAGAGACAATAATTTTAAAAGTGTGACTTTTTATGTTGATCTAAACCCTGCATGTTTTTCTTGAAGCTGTTTGTAAAATAATAAGAGTAAATTCTCTTGAGGCAGATAATTTGAGTACCTCATTCAGAGGGAAACTATTACAAAATGGAGTTCATGTAATTCTGGAAGTGCAGATTAACTGTTCTGGAATTCAGCGTGTAACTATACAGAGATGAGGTAATTTAAACTCCTTTTCCCAGGGCCCTGGTGGCTGGAGCAGTGGCTGGGATGGTTCCCTGTCCTGTGCCCAGTTGTCCTTCAGTGAGGGGTAACTCAATCCCAGGGGAGTTGGGTACATCCATCATCCCTGCTGGCAGCTGGGAGCTTCCATCTCAGAGGGATTCCAGAGCTCCTGACTCCTATCTCAGAGGGACTCCCAGCCTCTTGCACCATTTATTGATAAACATATTAATTTATTGTTAATCCAGTGCTCCTTTTGATACATTTTATTGTATTTCACTGTCTCCATATTTTACTGTTCAAATGCCTCAGTAAGACTCTTGTGTTCAGTAACTTTATTTGCAAGTTTTACCTTCTACAACACTCAGGCTTCCAAGGGACCAGCTGGAACCCTTGTTGGGATTGTAAGGACCAGAACCACCCACTCTGTGTTCTGCTGATTTAAATCAAGTAATTGCCCATAGTTACACTAATGCTTATTTCTAGTTTTAGAGACTGTGGATGTTATTTAACTGCCTTATAAGAACAACATTGATAAGGAATCTTTTTTTCTTTTTTTTTCCCTGATGCAGTGGAGGTGGATGATTTGAAAAAGATCACAAACACCCTGACAGTATTATGCAGTGAAAAACAAAAACAAGAGAAGGTAAGATTGGGGCTGTTTCTCAAGGATCACAGCCCCTGCTCGGGGCTCCCCTGCATTTCTTAGTTTATTATTTATTATTTATTACTTGTTGAGAGACATGGGGAGATATGATGCAGGGCAAAAGGGAGGCAGGGTGTGGTGCAGGGAGCTGGGGGCACCTGGAACTGTCCCAGCTTCCCCAGGAAGAGAAAATGTGTGGGGTGAAAACCGTCACCAGGGCCCTGTTCAGTGCAGGGGCTGTGACTGCTCAGTGCCACTGGGCTGAGCCTGGCTGGGGTCATGGCAGAGCACTGGGCCTCTCCAAATAACCCTGCTCGTTCTCTGGCCACAGAATAAAGCCAAAAAGAAGAAAAAAGGTGTTGTGCCTGGTGGGGGGCTGAAGGCAACGATGAAAGACGACCTGGCTGACTACGGCGGCTACGACGGCGAGTACGTACAAGACTTTGAAGACTTCATGTGACATTTATCTCCCTTCTGTTGTCTTTCTGTTGCCCATAATCCCTTAAACATGTAGCACAACTTTTCTTCCTCTAAATTCTGCCAAATGCTACAATCAGAATTGCAGTATCTGTGTGCTGGGGCTGGAGGTGCCGGGTCCGGGCGGAAGCTCCGGGCAGGGGTAGAATGGAAAAGGTCTGGAAATTGCAGTTAAAAACCCAAAATTCTGATAATGGGCACTGCTGCTATTTATAGCAACAGCCACTAAATTGGGAAGGAATTGGAACAAGGTGAAGGATTACAGCCAGCACAGCTCCATGACATGGCCTTAACTGTCCCTGCTCCAGGGCCAGGGCTGAGCACGAGCAGTTTGCAGCAAGGGCAGGGTGTGCACGTAGAGTTCCAGTCGCTTTGTCTTGAGTTAGAGCTTGAGGATTTCAGTATTTTGGGAAGGGAACTGCTAACTTCAGTGTGGAATACTGCACCTGGGAGCGTGTCCCCTGGGACAGCCACTGCTCCAGAGCCTGACACCTGAACAGCACCTGGTGGGGCAGAGCAAGGCAAAGCCCACTTGTGTCTCGAGGATGAAGTTTAGTTCCATTCATTTAAATTTCTACTAATGCAGCTCTCTGGGTTGGGTGTTCTTTAACAGTTAATTAAGGGATTAAGTGTAAAAGAAAAAACCAAACCACACAACTTCCTTGGGGCTCTCCTGGGTTGTGGTGGTTCTCTCAAGACTCGGCCGTTTTCTTTCATTAAAAACCAAACTTGCTTAGCAAACTGCAGCAGTTCCTACAGTTGGGCAAATTGTTATGTTAACAATTACAACATCTGCAATGTTTTATAAAGCAACTAATTTAATAAAAATCACTATTGAGGACTTCACCAGGCTGGCCTTGGAGCAGTTCTTTTGGGGCCTGACAGGAACAATACCTGAAGAGGGAGAGTTGCAAAGCTGAGCTGTGCTGGGGATGTGCCCTTGGCTTGGGCCTGGAAAGGAATTTGTATTTAATAACTGTAAAAATACATTTGCACTTTATTATTTATTTTACTCCAAGACAGCAGAATGAGGAATGGCCTGTTTAAAGCTGTATAAGATTTTAGAAATCAGACTGGACTCAAAGAACACATTCTCTCTACTGTGTACCTGAAACCTTCACTCTTTCTGCTTATTCCACACCCCTTGGCCTGGATATTCTGCACAGCTGTTTCAGCCTCTTTGGACACAATTCCTGGGGTGCTCCCTCCCCCTTGCCCCTCATTTAAAGAGCTGCTGGATCTCTGCTTCACCCCCCACCTGGGCCAGTCAGTGTTTGCTGGTGACTCAAGTAATTTATAAACAGTAAGATTTATTATACAAAACACAATTTCAGGTTAACATTTTAAATACTTACAACCCCGTGCAGTTTTCTGGAGCAATTTTTGCAGAGCAGCAGGGCCCTGTGAGCAGGTCATTGATAAAATCTGTGTTAATCAGCACTGAGCCTGCAGTCTGTGCTCTGGGCTGGAATTCAGCTGGAATTCAGTTGGATAAGAGGTCGTTGAGGCAGCAGCCAGTCTGAGGGTCCTTCAGCAGGGAGTTCACCACGTCATAGAACTTGTGGTCATAGGCCAGCCTGTAGTAGGTGTAGATGTTCTCACAGTGGCTGAGGAAGCGCTTCAGGTTCCTCAGGGCAGCTTCAGCAGGGGGGTGTTGTTTGACCCTGGAACAATTGCACAGGGAACTGAGACACAGAAACCTCCCAGGCCCCTGAGACTCCTGCTCTGGGCCTGCAAGGATGACATTTGCAGCAAGAGCTTGTGCTCAACACCCTACATCTGAAGCTCCTGGTTTATTTGCTGATTCATTTTAAAGATTTGCTCTGCCCAGCCCTGAGCTCCCTCCCTGTCCAGCTCAGGAGTAAGGCTGGATCAGAGCTATTTCTACACTGTGCTCAGGAAGCAAACCTAGCAACAAGTCCTCCCCTGGAGGGTGGGGAGGCCCTGGCACAGGTTGCCAGAGAAGCTGTGGCTGCCCCTGGATGTGTCCAGGTTGGACAGGGCAGCGAGTGGAACGAGATGGACTTTAAGGTCCCTTCCCACCCAAACCATTCTGGAATTCTATCTCAAGTCCCTGTGTGTGAGTGAGAGCTCGCCCTGTAACAGGTTTAACACTTTCCTCCTGCTCCTCTCAGGGGCCCTGAGCAGGCAGAGCTGCAGTTTGCCCCCAGAACCTCACTCACTTCTTGGCCACCTCCTCGAACAGGCCGGGCCGCAGCGGCTGCTGCTGCTTGAGCTCCTCCAGGTACACAAAGTCCCCCCTGGTGATCACCTGCTGGAACAGAACCTCAGCCCAGTCTGGCTGGAACTCGTAGGCCTCAGCCACGATGGCTGCCTGCAGGGAGAGCAGAAACAGGGGTTGCACAGAACATTCCATGCAGAGAGCTCAGAACTGGGCATCTTCTGCTGCAGCCATCCCCTGCTGCTGTTCTTGAGAGCAGCTGTGAAACACAGGGTAACAACGCACTGTGAACAACCTTCCTCAGCCCCTCAACAGGGACACCTTCCACCATCCCAGGCTGCTCCAAGGGGCCTTGGGCACTGCCAGAGATCCAGGGGCAGCCACAGCTTCTCTGGGCACCCTGTGCCAGGGCCTGCCCACCCTCCCAGGGAACAATTCCTGCCCAGTATCCCATCCATCCCTGCCCTCGGGACTCCCTGTGTCCTGTCCCTCCATCCCCTGCATACCATGGGATATAAAGGGCTCGGAGGCCATGGGAAGGAGCCGAGTGCTCCAGCACTGCAGTGCCCACGTCATTCCCTGACAGGAGCCTGAGGGAGCCCAGCTCACCTGGTAGAACCTGGGCAAGGCCAGGATGGCCCCTGGCAGGTCCTGCCTGCCCAGGTTGATGACCCTGGTGCTCTGGCCCGAGCCCAGGAAGTGCAGCTGGAGCGTGATGAGCCGCGTCAGGCGGCGGCAGCGCAGCGCCTGCCGCACGCACGAGTCCTGCAACAGAGCAGCCTCAGAGCTTCCAGGGGCGCTGGGAACAGCCCTGAGAGCCCTCACAATGCATCATGTTAAACACACCTTCATCCCCACAAATGCTTCCATCGTAGTTAGGCTTGGCTTTAAGTACTTCATTTGCTCTGTCCTTGCCAATGAAGCTCATGGTCCCTGCTCTGAAAGTGGGGAACCCACCTGTGACCCCAGGGGTTAAATCCTGAGCAGGGGCCAGCATGGCACACTCAGATACAGCCATGCTGCTGGTGTTACTGGGCTGCAGAGACACAGATCCCTTCTGCACTGGGCCAGGCCCCTGCACACCCTCCCTGGGACAGCTCTGCGTGTTCTCCCAGCCCAGCCCACTCCTCCTGTGCCTCCCAGTGCTGCTCACAAGCCATTCCATTTCACTTTACCTTGGAGTAACTTTCTGCTGCATCAATGAAGAGAGTCAGGGCCTTCAGCAGCAGCTTCTTTAAATTTGCAACATCCTGAAGTGACTCCTCTGAAACAGGAAATAAGAAGGAATAACCAATTCTTTATAAAGGTCACAAAGTAACCTACAAAACTCCCTCCCAGCACCAAGTCTGTCCCTGGTGTTGTCTCAGAAAGTACCAACAGACTAAATCATATTGTATATATTAAAAAAGCAGGAGGAAACACACTGCCTGCTCAGTTACTGGATCAAAGCTATTGCTGGAGCCTGCTCAGTGGCTGAAGACTGGAAAGACAGCCCAGCCACACATCTGTGATTTGCAGATCCCAGCAGTGCCCATTGCCAGATCCATTCAGAAATGCCCTGGCACAGCTGCCGGTGTCGCTGCTCTCACAGCAGTGGCTGCCCACGCTGCAGAGCTCAGCCCGTGGGTGTCACACACACACAGACACACAAACCCCAGCACTCCGCTGAACCCTGCAAACCCACCGTGTGTGGAAGCCTTGGCTGTGTCTGTGCCTGCTCCACGGGAGGTTACACCACGGAAAGGGCCCTAAATCTCACCCGCGCTGGAAACACCCGCGGAGCTGCTCAGGGCAGCGGCAGCCCCAGGGCTGTTTCAGGACACGAAGGCCCTCCCCGCTCCCTGTCGTGGCCCGTGCCCCTGCTCACCCCAGGGCCGGCACTCGATGAGTTTGAGCTGGGTGGAGGCAGCAGCCTCGTGGTTCTGGCCGATCTCCCTGCACATGCTGAAGCACAGCGCGATCATGTTGTGCTTCTCGCTGTCGCCGGGCCGGCAGCGCTTGGTGTAGTCCAGCAGTGCCACCTTCAGCGTCCCGCTCTGGGCACAGAGGGCACACTGAGCGCTGCCTTTGGCCACCCCTGTGCCCACAGCCCACGCTGGCACCGTCTCCCAGAAAGTGACCATTGCAGCCTCACACCCGTGCTTGTCTGGGTATGAAAATCCAGCACCTGTGCGTTCCTTTACACGCAGATGTCAACACGTGACGTTTCTTTGTGACTTATTTTAAACAAAGCTACGAGTATTTATGATTACTAAAACCCCCCTGAAACTTTAACTGCAATTAAAAGCAAAGCAGGACGTGAAAACTCTGACAATGCCAAGTTTCAGCACTGCTCTTGTTGTAGCCCTCAACTAATTAGAAAAAAAATGGTTCAACTAAAATGAGAATAAACCTCAGAGATAATTTACTTCTACAAAACCTGACTCTCAGTTCCTGCACTCAGGAAGTAAAATGCCCAGACAATTCCAACCTGTGTAAACACCAGTTTCTGCTGCAGCCACACAACTCCCTGCACGTTTGTCCCTCACGTACCGGGTCCAGTTTCTTCCTCATGAGCACCTCGAAGTAGTGCTTCTGGTGCAGCAGCTCGAAGATGTAGGTCATCTCATTGTACCTGCCAATGCCCGTCAGCAGGCGCACCTGGGGACAGCCAGGCCACGTCAGGAGCTCCAGGGAACTGAGCAATCCCCTCCCAGGGCAGCCAGGGCTGAGGCCTGGGCCAGGCACAGCGGGCTGGACGTGTCCCCCTGGAGCCATGGGGGTAACTCCTGAACCAACCCAAACTGCATCTGTTTCACTGGGAGCCGAGAGGGCATCGTTTCATCACAGAACAACAGGCAGCAAAGCTTTTAGGACTGAGTTCCTTCAAGGCAGGAATTAAAGATGCCCGGCAGCCCAGTGACACAGACCAGCACATTTCACCAGCAGCTGAATCACAGGCAGGCACAGCCAGACCTGGATGGGCACAGTGAGCACCTGGATGGGCACAGTGAGCACCTGGATGGGCACAATGAGCACCTGGACGGGCACAGCCAGCCCTGGATGGGCACAATGAGCACCTGGACGGGCACAATGAGCACCTGGACGGGCACAGCCAGCCCTGGACGGGCACAATGAGCACCTGGACAGCCCCAGAGCAGCCCCCCTGCCCCACAGACACTCACCACCAGCCCATACTCCTCCTTGGGAGCCAGGTGCTCCTCGGTGAGCAGCCGAGCTGCCTGCAGCACTCGTGTGATCCCTTCCATGTGACACGTCAGGCTGAAGCAGCTGTGGGCCAGGATCAGCAGCTCTGTAACTGAGCAGCAGAAAAACTTGGGTATTTCATTTCAAGGGCTGGGGAAGTGATTTACTGCCCCTCTCCAGAAGAGAAAACACAACACAACACACACACATGAAGCACAGAAATTCCAACCTCCTCCACCAAAAGCTGACAAATGTAGAACACATCATCACTGCCCTGCCTGCCAGCTCTGCATTTGGGAAAGGAAGGGCACGAGTTCTACATCTGGGTTTGAAAAATGCAGTTTCTAACTGTGATGAATATGAACAAAGTCACAATGCCCCTTCTGTTAACAAACCACCACGACAGCTCAGGTCACTCCCTGACTGCATTTCCCACCTCTTGCTTAGCAGGAAAAAAAAAATCTAAAATTTGTTTGGGAAATAAACCCTTAAGCAACATCCATATCTGCTGTGCATATCCTCAGCCCTCCTGATGGAATACCAAAGTGGAGATCAGCAGCAGAGCCCTCCCCTTGAGCTATGAATTGAAGCCACATGATGCCAGGTTAGTCCCACACAGGTTACACCAGGTAGGATTTGCCATTTACTCACTGCAGGACAGCTCCCCATGGGGCACAGAGGAGATTTTATCCAGCAACTTCATCCCAACCAAGGTGTGATCCTGGCACAGCTTGGCAAGCTGCAGGAGTGCCTGGCTCTCCACTGCAGGGTTCCAAACCTGCTTCTGCCCTGTGGCCAGACAGAGAGTTATGTCCCCAGTGCTAATTGTGCAGGACAGAACTATTATTATATTTTATCATTAATTAACAAACCCCAAACAAACCAACCTGACATGATCCAGACTGACTGAGGACTTGGGACTACAATCCTAAAGACACTTTGGCTCAAATTTAACAATCAGAGAATACCTTTCTGCCAGTTCAACCCAACAAAATCCTACTGGACAACCATACTGCTGCCCCTACTTTCACAAAGGAAAAAAGAAAGGGGAAAACCTTTTGTCATGCTTTACAGGGGAAATGCACATGACTTTTCCCAAGTCAGATGATTTGGGGCAGCAAAGACCACAGTTAGAAACCCTTTTTTTTAAAAAGAAAATTAAATTTATGTTCATAAAAATACAACTTTAACTACTGCAACACCACCAGACACAGGAATAACTGCAAATGAACATTTGTACAGAACTTTACATAAGGCAGACAGTGCTGAGAGAGCTGCCCAGACACCCCTGGCTGTGCTGGGCACTCTGGGGGCTGCTTTTGGACACACAAATTCCCCCCAGACACCAAACCCAGGCCTTTCCCACCTTCTCCCTGTGCAGAAACCAAACCCCAGACACCAAACCCAGGCCTTTCCCACCTTCTCCCTGTGCAGAAACCAAACCCCAGACACCAAACCCAGGCCTTTCCCACCTTCTCCCTGTGCAGAAACCAAACCCCAGACACCAAACCCAGGCCTTTCCCACCTTCTCCCTGTGCAGACACCAAACCCCAAACACAACCCAGGCCTTTCCCACCTTGTCCTTGTGCAGAAACCAAACCCCAAACACAACCCAGGCCTTTCCCACCTTCTCCCTGTGCAGAAACCAAACCCCAGACACCAAACCCAGGCCTTTCCCACCTTCTCCCTGTGCAGACACCAAGCCCCTGAGCACACCCAGGCCTTTCCCACCTTTTCCCTGTGCCGAGGCCAGCAGCTCCTGGCAGATTTGCTGTGCCAGCAGTGGTGCCACGGTGGCAGGGGACAGTCCCTGGCAGGAGATGAAGGCCTGGGCTCTCCGGCCGCGCTCCGGCCCCCGCCGGGCCAGGATGGCCCCCAGCACCTCCCGAGGCTCCCGTGCTGACACCTCCCCGAAGGAGCAGCCCAGTTCCTGTGGGAACACCCAAAATCTCCCTCACAGCATCCCTGAGGCACCCCCAGCCCCAGCCCCGGGCAGGGAGGGGCCCTGGGTTTGCAGCCTCACAGCCCAGAGAGGATTTCTGAGCCCAAGACAAACCCCAACGCTCCAAATACCCACAGAAGGACAGAGCAGCTCCTCCCAAACCAGGAATTGTGTTTTACTGGACAAGCTTGGCTTGGGAAGCTCCTTTTTCTCTTCTCCACACACCACCAGCTCTCAGTGGAAAAGCTGAATAAGTTTTCACGTTTGGGAGGGGAGCTGGTGAGGCTCTGAAAATGCTCTGCTGTGACACCCCACAGCTTTATAAAATTACAAATTAATCAGAAAGTCTACCTCAAAGGCAAACTGATTGACTCTTAATTCAAAAGTGTGCACATCCAGGTCCAGTTCAGAAGGATATGGATGGGATAAGAGGGACGAGGCAGCCCTATCACTAATTCTTAGTAGCTCAAACCTCAAGTATAAATACTGCAGGCACAAAAAATTCTGCAGGAAAATCTAAGAACCTCTCTGCTAAAGATGATACCAACATTTTCAGCACGTGTTTTTCCTGTTTTATTCAGGAAAAAGAAAACAAAACTAATGCTCCAGTCAAGCACCACAGCCCCACTGGCAGGGCAGGGGAGGTCACAGAGCAGAGGGGCACAAAGGGTGGCACTGGGGGCTTTGCCCACACAAAGGGTCAGGAATTTCCCCCTCTGCAGCCCCCTGAGGGCACCTCCCGAGCACCTTCACCCCCCCTTATCCTGCCCTCCCCAGCCCCCAGCTCCCTGGGCTCACCTTGGAGAGCTCGTAGAGGCACAGGACCTGCCTGCAGTAGCCCCTGCCATGCACACATTCCTCTGCCAGGGCCTTCAGTGCCACCACCACCGGGTCATCCCCACACGGAGCCCCCACAGGGCTCCAGTCCTCCAGGCTGGATGCTGGAAACAAAAAAAAAACATCAATTCCTGTCTCGTAAAGGCAGACAACTCCCTCACAAGGGTCTCCCTCCCTGGGCAAGGCTCCCAAAACCTGCAGCAATTCCTTAATATTTCCTCAGTCTTTAAAGACTGAGCTCTTGACAGCTGTGATTTTTTTAAACGTCACATTTGTTTCAGGGTACAAACAACAGAACACAAATATCCTCAATAATATCTCAGATATAAAATTTCTAAGCATAAGACTGAGTAAGGGTTCTGCAGCCTTTCTGATGGCTTAGGATTCATTTATGCTCCTCTGTATCTATTCAGCTTTACACACCAGTATCAGAAAGGGATGTTCCAGCTGAAACTCACCCAGATTTCACAGACATGCAGAGAACTTTACAGATAAACAGTCTCAGCCTTGGCTTTGCTATTAAACAAGAAACACTAAACCCTTTATAATGCAGAAAAGAGTCAGAAAAATATATTAATTAAAGCATTTCCTTGCTCCAGCTACAGAAAAAAAAAAAAAATCAGTAGAGTGTGTTTTCTAAAAGCAGCAGCAGGGATGAAACCCAGTGCTGATTTACTGGGCCAGAATTGAGAGCTGTAACAAAAGAAAGGTTCAGGATCTGTGGAAATCGTGCACAGAACATCCTGCCTGGATGTGCCTTGCAAGGCTTCCAATTGAGAGCTGTAACACAAGAAAGGTTCAGGATCTGTGGAAATGGTGCACAGAACACCCTGCCTGGAGCACACAGGGGCAAACGTGCATTGCAAGGCTTCAAACTGCTTTCACATTCATGGAGCAGGGAGAGAAACCAGGCAGAGCCCGAATCCTGCCGAGGTTTTGGGGAGGTGCAGGGAGAGGAGAGGCAGAGCAGTCTCAGCTGGCAGGTGGATGCAGGGGTTACTCACTGCTGGGGGCTGCGCTGCCCTCGGCTGTCCCTGCCCTGGCCGCCAGCAGGGCCCGAACCTCGGGCTGCAGCTGCTCCAGCCCGGCCTCCCCCGAGGCCAGGGCTCTGCAGTGCAGCACCAGCGACACGTCCCTGTGCCACAGCTGGAAGTAGTGGCACACCCGGGTGGCCTCGTGCACGCTGCCCTCGTCCAGCAGGGTCCCCAGCAGCGTCCCCAGCGCCGCCCGCTCCGCGTCCCCCAGCGCCCGCGGGGGCTCCCCGGCAGCCAGAGCCTCCAGCCCGCAGAGCCTGGCCGTGCCCAGGGCTGGCAGCTTGGCAAAGGAGAACTGCTGGGCCAGGCTGGCAAAGGACAGGTCCCTGCCCAGCCCGGCGGGGCCGGGACAGGGGTGCTGGCCCGAGCTCTCGGGCGGCAGCGCTCGCTGGGCCACGCGGCACAGCCAGATCTGCTTCTCCACCTCCTGCAGCTCCTGCACGGCCACCCCAGGCTCCTGGGCCAGCCAGTGCCCAGCCAGGGTGAGCAGCAGCTGTCTCTCCATGATGCTGGCTGCCTTCTCCTGCCCTGAGGATCCCCACACGTTGTCGGCCTGCTCGAGGAAGAACCCCGCGGCGGCTCGGCTGCGGATGGAATGTTTGGTGAAGGTGTCGTTGCACTTTCTCCAGAACTCGGCTCTTGTCTGGGTTTGGTGCCACTGGCCAGTGTCTCTTAAGTGATGCAGGTCTCTCAGAACCTGTAAAATCCACAGAGGTTTATCACAATTATCTTCCCAAGGAAGAAAACTCCCAGCTCACACAGGACGTTCAGCACTGAAACACTGGATTTAGGTAAGTGCCCCAATATGCAACGAGTCACAGGATTGTTTTGGGTTGGAAGGGACCTTAAAGATCATCTTGTTCCACACCCTGATGGACAAACCCATCTATTTTTCTCCCCAAATAAAACTGGTTGCATACAAGTAAAAGCAGTAAGAGAATAAGGACAGTGGTCCTGTCCTCTGCAGCTCAGCACCTACAGCCAGTGTGTTTGCTGCACTTGCATTTAAAATAAAACATTAACTAATGAAAAAGCAATGTTTCAGGAAGGCTGAATGTGCACCCTCAGTGCTGGCAGCAGCAGCAAGAAGGGGTGACTGTCACTAACTGCGCTGTACCTCGTGTGTGACAACGCTGTCCACGGGCAGCTCGGCCAGGGCCGCCACCTCCCGAGCCAGGCTGAACATTCCCTTCTCCTGCAGCTGCTGCAGAATGGAGCTGCACTCCCCCTGGAACGCCTGCAGGCTGCAGGGGGTCAGGATGGAGCGGCTGATGGAGATGGAGGAGTCCCTCAGGGCCTCGCTGAGGGCACAGAGCCTCCTCACGTAGGGGCCTGGGTTAACGACAACAAACGAAGCTGGGCCTGAACCCCGGGGAAGGCCGAACCCCCCTGGGGACCCAGCCCTGCCCGAGGGGCTGGGATTCATCCTGTCCTCACCATCCAGCAGGAGGTTCTCTGCTGCAGCAAAGAGCTGCAGGAGCTTTCCCAGCTCGTACTCGGTCTGGCTCTGCTGCAGCATCAGCTCCAGGAGGAACAGGGCCTGCGACTCCAACCACGGCACCGGCACCGCAGCGGCTGCTGCTGCTCCCAGCTGTGGCAGGGAAGGGGTTAAGGTCAGGGTGTCCCTTCCCTGCAGGTACAGGGTGCATTTGGGTGGGAATGGGAATGGGAATGGCAATGGGAATGGGAATGGGAGGTGCACCAGCTCCGTCCCTCTTTAGGGAAGAAGGCCCTGGCACTGGTGAGGGAGCTCTGAGCCTGTGCTGGAGCTGAGGTGGAACCCCCCCAGCCACTGCTGATAACCAAGGGGAGATAAGGGCTGGGGTAAAACCCAACAGCCCCTGTCGCTGCTGGCTCCTTCCCAAGCACATCTGCTCATGCAGGGGAAGGGAACTGAGCTGCCTGAGCCTGAAGCCCTGGCAGGAAAACCACTGGTGACAGGGAGTGTTAGCTGGCAGCATATTCAGGGGACCAGAAAACTGGGATGGAAAGGATTGTTAAAACATCTGCACTGAGGGGCAAGGAGCAGTGTGTGAAAACGCTTTGCCCCTCTTAATCCAACTGCTAAATCCCAGCAATGACATCTAGAGAAAATGAATTTCCTTACTTTTGCGAGGCTCTCCTGAAATTTATCCAGTTTGGTTTTAGCTTCGTTGTACTTTTTACAGTTCATGCACAGTTCATACATCTCCAGGACGTGCAGCAAAGGGCAATCCTTTAAGACATAAAACCAGGTGATAATAAGTTCTCAGAAGTACCTCAAAAAAGAAATCATACTTTAAAAAAACACCTATTATTTCATTCAATAAATGCAGAATTTGTCTTCCTCAGCAGCAGAACAATGAAGTTTTAATAAATTAGAACTGCATGCAAGGTTGATGTAGGCTCTACAAATCTGAGATAACTGGAAGAACTTCTAATCTGACAGGGAATTTCAGTGGACAGCCAGGATAGCTTTGTGCTTGGCACAAAGCAAGACAGTGGGATTTACAGGCCCAGAAGGTGCCAGACACATCAAATACACCCCTGAAACCACCTTCCCTCACCTGTAAAAAGAGCTGGAAGCCATTTAGAAGCGTTTTACTCTTCTGCCTCCTCAGGAAGACTTTCCAGATGACAGCCAGGTCCTGCAGGTCCCACTGGGGATGCTCTGCCCAGCTCTGGATGTGGGTGGTTGCCTCAGCCCTGGTGGCCTCGTCCACAGAGGTGATGATCCAAACACAGAGGCAGGAGATGGGGTCTGCATCCTGGAAATGCCAAAAGGATGGGTTTATGCACCACCTCCCTGGTGAAACGGGTCACCCTGTGCACAGCCAGCACAGAAACACAAAAAGAGACTGAATGCCACTGCAGGGCACCCACGTCAGCAGGCAGAGCCCACCAGCTGCCATCACCCACTTCCCCCAGGACAAGGAACTGCCAGACTCACGGGGCAGCAGGCTGCCAGCACGCTGAGGATGGGAGCCTGTTCCCTGAGCCCTTCAGCCAGCAGGTACCAGCAGGGGCTGGGCCTCTCCTGGCACTGCAGCAGCATCTGGAACAGGCTCCCTGGCTGGGCCCTGCCAGCTGCACCAGCCTCAGCACTCAGCAGCTTCCCCAGGGCCAGCACCAGGTGATCCTGCACCACGGGAGGGAAATCCTGCAGCAGGGGAATGACCTGGGAAAACAGCACCAAAACCTTGTCAGGCCCAACGGGAGAGGGCAGGAGGGTGGAAGCACTGAATACACAAAGACAAATACAACACTCTTCAAATTTGGTTCTTAGAACAACTTTGGAGACCTGGGGAGGAAAAAAGGGTTCTGTAGGTGTGAATTATTCTAATGGAAGACTGAAGTTCATTCTTTTGCATGAAGCTCAAATGGCTCCTAGAGAGCCTCAGTTCTCTTCTCTCTGGTAGTGCAGCAGCAGAGCATGAGAAGGGTCTACTCAGGTGCTTTTGTGGAGTTATGGATTCTTCAAAACAACAAGGAGATCCAAGTTCAAATCCCAGGCCTGCTAAGCATTACCCAGTTAGCTTCCTCACAAGACTTTTCCCAGTTGCTTTTATTGGAGTATTTTAGTCATTTTTAAATCACATTCAAAACCGAAGCTGGAAGATTTGCATTCTCAAAAGTTTCTTTACCAAAAAAATCAATTTGAGTTTTGAAAGGAAAGGTGAATGGCTTTATTACATTGAACATCTGGCAACTCTTCAGTTTAAAAAAAAAGCAGTAACTGCATGAGTTTAAATTAAATTTACAAGTGTGGCTGCAAGGGAAAGGCCACCAGAGTCCAAGGGTATCAGCATCCTGAGACAACCAAAACCCAGGAACTGGTGAGGCTGCTGTTGTCCCCACACTGGGCCATTCTCTCACTACAAGGGTCAGCTGAATGCAGAGAGCTCACCTGGGCTGGCTGGTGGCTGTAGAGCTGGCTCTGGATGAGGAACTGCAGCCACTCGTTGGCTTTGGCACATTCCCTCAGGAAGGACGTGCTCAGCTCCAGGTCATGGAGTTTGCAGAACTGCATGACCAGGGACCACTGCCTTCTGGAGTCACTGGATGTCCTGCAGGGAATTTAGGGAGCTTCAGCTGCCCTGAACTGCAATATTTGCACCAGCTGTTCAGGTGTGAAGTGACCCAGATCCACAGCAAAGAGCCACAGGGCACTGCCAGGGGCTTCACTGCAGTGTGGTCACATCCCCTGGGAGCTTCCACACTGTCCCATCCTGCCCTCTGTGCTGTTACCTGACACACAAATAACAAAACTCAGTGCTCAGTCTCCATTTCCCAGATAAGCCCTCAAACCAGGCTGCTCTCACCTCTTTATTCCTTGGTGCTCAATGCCAGCCCAGAAAGCCTCTTCCAAGGAGGTCAGAACTGCTGCTGCTTTTTCACCATCAGCCAACTTTGTTAACTTCTCCACTGTTTAAAAGAACACATTCCTGAGGTGCTGTTTGGGATCAGAGCCAGGGCAGCATTTCCAGAAGTACCAGTAATTTCCTAGCTGGGAAAGCACACACCTGTGGTCCTAGAGTTAGAAATTCAACTTTCTGTAATTATTTCTAGGATAAATTTAATCTCCCCACAGCTTCCAACACCTGATCTCCCTACAGCTGTAAGACAGTTTTCAAATAGGAAGGAAAAAGGAGATTTGGCCAAGGGCTTTGTTTAACTCTCTATTATAGCATTACAACATTAGGCTGAGCCTCACTAATATCAGCCTTAGGCAGCTGCTGGACAGTGTCTGTTAAATCCTGATACAGGTATTATCAGCCTTCCTGCTTTATCTGACATGGCAGGCTCAAAATGCACCTTCAAAATTCGTGAGAAAACAGGAAAAAAAGAACAGCAAAGGTCTAAGATGCTTTCACTGCACTGCTGAGCCACCAGGCAGCATCTCTGCATCCCTCCCCAGGAAATCCACAGCACCAGTTCCAGAGCAAGACATCCACAGCACCAATTCCAGAGCAAGGACACCCTCACCCAGGGGATCCAGAGCACCAATTCCAGAGCAGACAGACACATCCTCACCCAGGGAATGCAGAGCACCAGTTCCAGAGCAGAAAAAGACACCCTCACCCAGGGAATGCAGAGCACCAGTTCCAGAGCAGAAAAAGACACCCTCACCCAGGGAATGCAGAGCACCAGTTCCAGAGCAGAAAAAGACACCCTCACCCAGGGAATGCAGAGCACCAGTTCCAGCGGAGACAGACACACCCTCACCCAGGGAATGCAGAGCACCAGCTCCAGAGCAGCCAGCCTCACCCTTACCCAGGGAATCCCTGCTGTGGCTGTGCTGAGAGGCCTCACTCCTGGTCCTGTGGCTGAAGATGACGCTTGCAGCTCTCAGCTCCACGCGCAGGCGGAGGCTGCCCAGCCCCAGCAGCTCCAGGAAGCACACGCAGGCTGCAGCCACCGAGGGGACACTGAAGGAGGACAGGGCCAAAACCTGGGCCTCCCGTGCTGCCTGCTGGACCCTGCAACAAGGAGCACACGGGGCTTTAACCAGCCCCAGCCCCAGCCCCAGCCCCAGCCCCAGCCTTCCCCTGGCTAACGGGCGCCTGCGAGCTTTAAGGAACTCCCAGCTTCATCAGCATCAGAGGTAATTGTGGGCCAAAAGTTTCCTGTTTAGAAAAAACGTGGGCAGGAGAATGAAGGCTCACACCTGACAGGCAGAGCTTGCTATTTAATGCACTCATCAAAATCTAAAGGTAGTGGAATTGGTGTTATAATTAATAAAACACCCCCTCAGCAGCTGCGTGCAGAAAGAGCCTCTGCAGAGTTTAAAATCCACTGCAGCACCAGGAAGCCGAGTCTGACCTGCAGATGGTGCTAAGAGAAAAACGTACCCAAAGGGTTTTTCCACAGCAGTCACTGAAAAAATCCTGTACCCCCGACTGTCAAACCCTGACTTCACTCCTCATTAATGCATGTTTCCCTTTTTGCCCCAGTTTTACCCGTTTGCACAAGAGAAACTGATCTGTGTAGGAAGGATGGAGAGAAACAGTGACTAACACACAAACCAGACATTCCAGAAACAAACTGATTCGTTCTATTTCCCACAGTAAATAGCCTTTCATATAGAAAAAGCCAAATAGGATTCGAGAAAAATACAGAAAAATTCAAACAGAATTTCATGTTTTCAGGCAAGATGTGCCATTTGACTCCTCCCTTCTGAAGGCCTGATTTTGAAGCTTCAGCCAGAACATTTAATTCCATCAACCTCCAGTGCATTTTTTGCCTTAATTAATTTACCTAAAGAGGCATCACCATTAGGAAACTTCAAAGGGAAGGAGCATTACTTTCCTACGAAGTGATCTAGGGGCTCAGGTTCCTAAAGGAAGAGCTCACCCATGTTGGATATACAGCAACATTTTGCGTGCTTCCCTCGTACAGATTTTTTTTGAGGTAATTCCAAATAAAGCCCACTCTTTTTCGGGCGATATCTGACTCCTAGCCTTGAGGACACCCCCTCCCCTTGAGCTGCATGGCTCCAGCATGAGCTGGGCAGGGCTCATGGCCTGCCCTGTGCCTGCCTGGGGACACTCACAGCTGCCCGGGGGATTTGCTCCTGGCCAGCTGCTGCCCCAGGAAGGTGCCGAAGGCGAAGGCGGGCCGGCCGTGCAGGAGGTAGAACAGGAAACCCAAGCTCTCCACCACGGCGTGTCTGCTCACCAGCCCGGGGCTGGAGAAGTGAGGCAGCTCGCTCCAGGCATCTGGGGACAAGAGAGCAGCTCAGTCAGAGAGGCAGAGCTCAGCTCCAGGCCAGGGACAGCCTCCAGCTGCACAGCGCCAGGGGAGAACCAAGCGCGGCTCCCCCGCTGCTGATTCACACCTTGGCACACCCAAACCACACACTGGAGCTCCACTTCTCACTGCCAAGCATCACCTCAGCTGGCTTTTAAAAGAAAACACTGCTTTTCCATCTTGCATTTAGAAATTCTGACCGTGGGGATTTTTTTTAACGCAAAAATCTACAATTCTAGTTCAAAATCCAATTTTAGCAAATTACACTGTTTTTCTTGTGAAAGCAACAGCCTTTTGAGTAAATTTATCTGCCAAATGAATGTATTTTATTTTAGGTGCTCAGGCTAGGAAAGCATGGAAACCTTGGCAAGGAACTTACCTGACACAGCAAGAGTGTTTGTGGACTGCCAGCCAAATAATTTCGTGGGATCAAAGGGCATTAATGACTACAAGATAAGAAACAAAATGTACTGAGGCAGCTTAAGAACTTCACATCACTGTCCTATAACTCTCAATTTCTAATTCTCTTCCTGTTACAAACACTATAAAATTTAAATGTTGTCATTTCTGCAATATTTAACACCTTGCCCACTGAACACTGCAAGAATATCCCCCTCTGACATTCCAGCACTGCAAATCCACAGGGTGTAGAGACCACTTGGAAAAGCAGCTCAGGATGAAGCTGGGGACTCCAGCTCCACGTGAAGGATCCCAGAGAATCAACCCCTGGCCCCCACCCCCAGGCTCCAGCTGCAAGCAAACTTCTCTTTCCTGGTGCCCTGCCAAGAGCACTTTGTGTACCTGCAGAAGGTGGTAGAGAGAGATGTCAGGAGGCAAAATTCCATGAGCAGTGCAGGAGGGAAAGAGAGCAGCCTTGAGCTTGGGGTAAGGGGTCAAGGCCATCTTCAGGAGCTGTGGATCCACTTTCTTTAGAGGTTTTTCTGTATCTTCGTTCTGAAGGACCTACATTGCAAGCAAGCAGAATTAAATAGGAGGAAAACACATTAAATACCAACAAAACAACTCTGGGCTGTGCCAATCCACCTCACAGGAATCTGATACGCAGCGACAGCACAGAAAGTCTCTTTTTTTTTCCTGTAAAATACTTTTAAGTTGTATCAGACCCATCTCTCCCAGCACCTCCAGGTGACTGTGCTGTGGATCTGCACACTTTGGTCATCCACTCTGTTCCAACATTTCCTTTGATAGGAAAATGCTCAGGGGGCATTTTTTTGCTCTCAAAGCCAGGAGTGCAGGTCAGGGGAGCAGCAGGACAGGGGGTTCAGGTGCCCCAGGCAGTACCTGGTCGATGCCCCCAGGCCCATAGACAGTGGTGGCCAGGGCCAGCAGGGTCCTGCCCTCCAGCAGGATGCTGCTCACACCCCCCTGGCTGCTGGGAATCAGCACCTGGGCGTTGGCCAGGCTGGCCTGGAAAATCATCTTGGGATCTTAAAACAAAACGAAACAAAAAGTGACATTTAACTCCATGCAAAACCAGTATTAAATCATCAGCCCCACACTGCAGCTGTCCTCTGACTGTGGAAAATGCTGGATTTTCTACTTTTTGTTGCCAATACTGCCTTTTCTCACTTTGCCTATAAACACAGATGAGATGAGCTCAGGTTTACCCAGCTTTCCCCATCTCATACTACAGCTTTGCCTACACAGCTTCACTGGGGTTGAGCCCCAGTTTAGCACTGGAGTGCTTCAATTCTTTATCCCACACTGATTCACACCTTTTAAAAAAAAAATATTAACTTGGGATTATTTCTATCTTTTCTTAATGTGTGACACTGAAAGAAGATGAAATGTTTAAAAAGTGCAGTAAGAGCACAAATTCCACTGGTTTTCAGTGAAGCAAACACATAATCCAAGGGCAGAGAATCCAAAATGCACCACGGGGACTAGAGCAAGGTTTAACTTTGATGGGATGTGCATTTTCACATGAATCCTCCCTCTGTTCAAGCTGTTGGGAATGTAACTGAACTGGAGGTAACAACGATCATACACAAAATAATTCTCACTTAAGTGCAGTCTGCAGATCTCTAAGCAGGAATTACAATCAGAGATTTCAGAGATGAGGAGGTGATGGACAGGGGGGTGACTGGCCATGGGCACAGGGTTTGCAGCAGAGCAGAGGTTGAATCCAGCTGTGCCAAACCCTGGGCTAGGGCAGAGCCATCAGCCCCCTCCCTCTGCAGGGAGGTTCCTACCTCGGGGACTGCTGGCAACCCCTCGGCACTGCACGAGGAACTCAAACCAGGGATGGGCCTCGTGCAGCTCCTTGTTATCCAGGACAGGGCAGCTGGAAGGGGTTAAACTGGAAATAAATGAGCAGCACAGTGAAAACACAGCATTTGGAACCACTGATGTAACACAGCACTGAAGGTTTGGGTGTCATTTCAATTATAGTTGGTTAGACAGACAATCTGAAAATTATGTGCTGGCTTTTTTTCAGGTCCACTTTACCCTCTCTTGATAATTCCAGTGTCAGACTGGAGTTATAGCTCAGAAATTTTCATTGCCAAGTATCCATTAACTGGGAAGGATTCATACAGCTCCAATACCTAATATTGGTACCAGCTTCAAAGCCCAACTAACCCTAGTTTAGGAGAAAATCAGCAATGTCCTTATTTGTGAACATACCAGGAGCCAACTCACACTTGTGCTCCAGAGAGTTTCTGAATTCTGTAAATTCTGAGTTTCTGAAGGCAACTTGTCTTGGCTCATTCAGGATTGTACTGCTGATAGCATTTTACCCATTACAGCTGTAATTGTTTCCTCTCATGACTGACATGCAAATTAATATTAAGACAATCTGAATAAAGCTTCAAAATACAGCTTAAAACCTCACATGCTGCCCCAGAGTTTCTGTTAAATGACACTGACAGGGCTGAGGAGAACCCTCCTCACTAGCTGTTAAAATTGTGTTTCCTTCTTTAAGCCCTGTGGGATTTGGGGGCTGGGAAGCTTTCCCACCTGTAATAGTCCAGGTAAGTGTAGAGCAGGTACTGCAGGCTGTGCTCCAGGCAGTGGAGGACAAACTGAGCATGGAAGTCCAGGCCACTGGCAGTGCTGTATTTTGGCACAGGGTGAGGGTTCTGCAGGACTCCCCCCAGGCACGACAACCTCTGCATCAGGAGCTCAAAATCCTCCAGCTCAGAGCGGACAAAAATCCCCTTTCTGTCAGAAACAGCAAGAGCACAGACACTGATCACACAGCTCCCTCTGACAGGTTCTCATGGGTGTTTGCAGCCCAAAATTAGAGCAGACCTTTCCCTCTCAGGGATCAATTCCCTACTGAGGGCAAACACAATGTGCCAAAATCCATCTGCCCGTGGCCCAGAAACGCTGGGCTTCCTCCAGGTCACTGCACAGAACCAGCTGTGAGCACTGAAATGCTCACAGTTTCCTCCCTGGCATCAGGAATATAAAAACTGGGAAACATCCAAGGGCTGAGGGAGGATTGCTCTTTCTCTCATGGCTCTTGCTGTTTTCAGATTACTGAAAGTACAAGACTAAAACCACATTTATCAATGGGTTGCTGCTGTTTCCACAAAGAGCAGTATAAAATTAATATGTACCAAGGATTTTATTGCTCTGATTTTGGCTTCACACAAGAAGGAGGGAGAGTGCAGAGCCTTGGGGGCCCTACCTGGCCAGCTTGTTGAGGATGTCCTGCCTCATGTAGGTGCTGCACAGAGTGCTCCTGTCAACGATGTCAGGGCTCAGGGGGGGCCAGGCAGCTCGGGCACAGGGAGCCAGGCTGGGCTCTGCCTCCTCAATCCAGGAACACACACTGAACCAGTCATGCTGGGCTGTCAGGTGCATCCAGAGAACCTCAGGACTGCAGCTCTGGAGTTCTGTGTTTCAAAAAGGCAAGTATATGGAAGCAGCACACACAAACACTTCTGAGGGCAATACTGGTGTTTTCTTACAAGGAACTGTGGAATGGTTTGGGCTGGGACCTTAAAAACCATCCAGTTCCTTGGGCAGAGAGACCTTCCACTGTCCCAGGCTGCTCCCAGCCCCAGTGTCCAACCCAGCCTGGGACACTGCCAGGGATCCAGGGGCAGCCACAGCAAATCTGGGAATTCCATCCCAGCCCCTCCCCACCCTCCCAGCCAGGAATTCCTTCCCAAAATCCCATCCATCCCTGCCCCCTGGCAGTGGGAAGCCATTCCCTGTGTCCTGTCCCTCCAGGTACCTATTTTTAATGAACAGCTGCAAATATGACACTGAGGTCAAGGGTACTGTTCCAGCTTTGGGAGTTTCGTGCTGGCAGAGCTGGAAGTGATTCCCCAGAAGAGCAGGGAGTGGCACAGAAGGTGGCAGAGGATGGCATTCACACAGGGCCATGCCTCAAGGCAAGTCCCCTCCAGCTACTGCCAAACCCTTCTCTACAGGAACAGCCCAGATCCAGGCTGGAATAGAATGAAATCCATCATTACCCACCTTCACTGACAAAAGTAAGTGACCTCTGTGACTGCACCACGCCACTCCCACACAGCAGCTCCCAAAGAGATCTTAACTCCCAGTTTCAGCCCTCAGCCCCACCACACTTGCCTTGCTGTGGTTTCCTGGGGAGCAGAACCATCTCCTGCACCAGCTCATCCCACCAGAGAGCCCAGCTGAGCATCACTCTGAGCCTGCTGCCCTGGGCCCCGGGGCTGCCCCAGCCCAGCTGGGAGCCCAGCACTGCCTGCTGCCTGGAAAGCTCCTGTCCCCTCCTCCAGCTGCTGAAACTGAAAATGAGGTGGGGATCAGGGTGGGCTCAACTGCCCCCAGTCCAACAAACAGCACCTGAGCAAGGCTCAGCAAAGCTCCCAGCCTGGGAGTGCCAGAGGGACTGGCCTGAGTTCAAGCTCTGAGAACTGAAGAATTGCCTCGTTTTTTTTTTCCCAAGGCTGACATAACAAATTATGAGTATCATAGGAGTTTTAGCATTATTGAACTGCCAGATGATTTTTCTGGGTTATTTAGTTTGCTGTGTTACAGACATCATGGATCAAAAAGAGAGCAAACACCTGAACAGGAATAATTGAGTAGTAATTCTAATATTATTATTAAGATTGCTTCACTTGCAGCAGAAGAGCTCTGTCACCCTCACAATAGTTTGTCATGACTCACACAACAGTTTGTTATGAGAGAACACGACAGAAACTGTTACATTAATGAGAAAATTACTCAGTCCCCACACTTGACTCTGACTTCTGCAAACAAAGACCAGTGTGAAATTAATGTAATTACAGACTGTATTTGTTAGTGCAGTAAATCACAAAGAATGTAGAATCCAGCACATTTTAAATCCCATTAATATTAATAATCAATTATTAAAATTAATAACCCACATTACCTGGAAAGAGATGGGGTCTCTTTATTTTCTTGGAAGGATTCTGAGTAGAAGCTTTCAACCTGATGCACAAAGTCAATTATCTTCTTCTCTTTTTCAGAAAAATAGTTTTCTTCTTGTAACACTTTCACCTTTAATTCAAATTAAAGTATTACCTCCAACTGTTAAAGTATTACCCCCAATTTTTATCTATCTTTACTATATTCAAGTTGTAAATGACCCTGCAAGTGCAAACAATTAACCAGCTGCAGCAAAAAAATGCTGGAAGCAGAGGGCAACACATTGAAATGACAAGAGAGGCAATACATTTAAATGACTCCAGGCTGTGTGGGAGAACCAGATCGGAGGCAGGACAAAGAATGACATTTTCACAGCTCTGTGCTTTAACTGCAAATACAGAGGCTCAGAGCTGGATTCTAAAGCAGCCTGTGCTGCACTCACCAGGAGCTCTCGGACGTGCCTGTCCTGGGTGTGGAAGCAGATCTTGTGCAACTCCTGCTTCACGTCGAAGCCCTGGCACAAAGGAGACACTCACTGTGAGATGTGCCCACAGAAGACACCAAAAAATATCAAACAAACACAGCTGCTTTCCTTCCAAAGCACACAGACTGGCTTGTGACACAGCCCCTGCAGCAGCTCCCACGGGGATGTCCCTGACTGTCCCCAGCACTGGGGTACAAACCCTGTGACCCCTCCCCATGGCAGAGCCACCCTCACTGTGCTGGTCAGAAACAGACCCACAGCCTCACACAAGCCACTTCTCACTGCAATTCCACCTGTTTCTGGTGGAATCAGTACACCCCACCAGGCCCTGAGAGGCTCCCGGTGCCCCTGCACTTCATTAAGCACAGAGCAGGGTGGAGACCCCTGAACACCTCTCACCATATTCCTCAGCAGCTCCGAGGCCTCCCTGGTGCTGCCCCTCAGCAGAGAGTCATAGACCAGGTTCAGACCAGCCTGGATGAACTCCTGGAGACTCTCAGCAGGATGCTGCTGCCTCCGGAAGAAAATCTGGGCCTCTGGGATTTTGTTGCTTAGGATGGCCTGAGCAATGACTTCCTAAAAAAAAAACACAGGGAACAAACTGATCTGTCTTTATAATCCCCATGCTGATTTTCTTCCCTGATACTTTAGGGCATTTCCACATTAATGATCTCCTTAAATAAACTCAGTGACAGTAGTTAAAAACCGAGTCACTGGTTTTCACCTCTGGGGTCAGCTTTTCCCACTCGTGGCTCTCTTCTATCTCAGGCAGGTCTTCATCCAGGTCAGCCCCCGTGTGCCCTGGGGTTACTGGTGCTCGAGGGTACTTCCTCAGGAACTTTCTCAGTTTTATGATGTAATCAGTTAAAATGTCTGCAGCCTTCTGCAGGAATTCGTCAGGTTCTGCCAAGAGCATCCAAGGCATCAGTTCAAGGGGAATGAGCAGGATTTGAACGTTCAGCAATGCTGAATTAATTAATGTGCTGATTCCTAAACAGAAACCCCTCAGAGGGAAGAGCACATCAGCTCTGTCCCCTGCACAGGCAGTGGCAGCCCAGCACACCCTGGCAGGACACAGGACACAGCCACAACCCCACAGAGCTCCCTGCCCCTCACTGAGGGGTTTTCCTACCCAGGGACCAGAAATGAGAACTGAAATTTTCTATTAATCCAGCCAATTATTAGTCAGGTAAGTCCAATCTAAAACATAGGGAAAAACATCTTTCACCCACTTAATTCTTTTATGTTAATTCTAGGCAAATTTAAGCTTTTAATTAAAAGAATTAGCTGAATTACTCACTTCAGTGATGGCACATTCCTAGATGTGACCCAGCCTGAGTGATCTTACCCTCTGTGTGCACAAAGATTTCCTCCAGCTGCTTGGTAAGGAAGGCCAGGGTGAGGTTCAGCAGCTGCTCAGAGAAGTGTTTGCTGTGAGGCTCCAGATCATTGTCTCGGATTGCTGAGCAGAGCAGGTCTAAAGCTGGCCTGAGCTCCTCCAAATCTGCAATGGTTCCAGAAACAGTTCCAAATCTGCATCCCACACACAGCCACAGGGAGAAAGGGAATTCAACAAAACTCTGTGCAGCTGCAGCTTCTCCACTTACTTCTCAGGTAGGACTGGGAGCCACCATCCCCAGGGTGCTCAGGGCCAGGGCAGGGTGCAGAGAGACTGAAAACACTTTCTTTGCTCTTTAAAAACAAGTCCACTGTGTCCAGCTGGCGATTTTCCAAACCTGCCTAGACAAACATGAAACAGAACAGTTAAGCAGGGATTCTAAACCCACACATTGTGCACTTAACTGCTGGGGTTCTTCATCTCCAGTGACAAACTGCACATGCAGAAAAGCAGAGGGAATCTAAACTCTGTGTGCAGCAGCTGCAGCCTGAACTAAGCAGGTGACCTGTTCAGTGCCTGCCAGGCTCTGCTCAAACCCTGCCCTGCATCTTCACACACAAAATGTTACTGCAGCAATATAAAGTAAATGCTGTGAGAATCAGGGCTCTGAATAAGCTTACAGCAGTTTTATAAGCATAGTATAAGAAACCCAAAAATCTAGTTCCAAGGATTTATTTTAAAACAAAAAGAAGAGGATAAAAGAGGACAAAAACTGCTGCAGAAATCAGCAAAACTGCTTTTGGGTCCAATTAAGAGGGAATTCTGAGCACTGCTTTGTTCTGTTTTACTTTATTAATGTGCATTCACTTTGCTGCTGTATTTCTTCCTTTGGGTTACTCACCTGCTTGGGGTTTTGCTGTTTATTTAATAACTAAACCACTTCATTTTGCCCCCAGGTCCTTTTAATTGTGCCCAAACCCACACTGACATTGCTAAACTGCATTCAACACTGGAAAGCAGCAGTTTGTTATTTAGAGGAGTTTGTTCTTTCAGCTTTCCTTACCTGGAGGGCATGGATGGGAATGGAGCACCTCTCCCACCCGTTGAGGTGACACACGGAGTCCACGACCCCAGCGCTGCCAAACATCATCAGCCTGCTCAGAAACTCCTCCTGAGTTAAACCAAACAGCACCAGGGACAGGCCACGCTCTGCAGGACAGATCCAAGCCAGAACTGAAGGCACAGCAGGCACCTGGCTGGGCAGCAGCATTTCCACCCCTGCTGCTTCCAAAAGTGAGGCAAAGCTGCTGTGGCTGGGCTTCAGCCGAGCAGGAACGCAATGGAAGGTACCCCAGCAGCAGCCAGGTAAAACACTAAAACCCCCAAAGCAGCTGTCTCAGGACAGTTTATGACCCCTCACCTGTCAGCAGCAGACACAGTGGCACCTCTGCACTGCACTCCACATAGGCACTGCTTCTGCCAAAGTGGGAACACGTCACGGCCCGGGACTCGAAATCCCAGCGCGCCAGAGACAGCCCCGTGTCCTGTGCCAGCAGCAGGAACACAGCCTGAGCTCCAGTCACCAGTTTGCACTGCAGCTGCACCACTCCCTGGGCTGCCCCCACGGGGATTTGTGCCCAGTGCTGCCCTGCATCCCCACGGGCTGCAGCCTGGCTTTGGAGAGCTCGGGAAGCCACCCACGTCACAGCCCGGGGAACAAAGGCCACCATCCTCTCTGCATCCTCACAAAGCTCAGGGTCGTGATCTTCAAGGTGGGTAAAGAACTGATACCAAGGCAAATTCAGGTCGTTCACCGAATCTGGAGAAGCTGGTGCTCTTCTCCTCCTTACTCTGTCCCACAGTGAGGATAAGTGTGCCTTCCAGGACCTGGGGAGGGGACAGAGTCACCTGGAACACCAGGCATCACTCCAAGAACAAGGCAGATAAAGCTCTCTCAGTAAATAAAATGCACTTTAAGCTTGTAAAATCCATCCAGCATCCTGAATTTTAACCTTACCATGGCCTCTTATTTGCATTTAAATACTCCCTGCAGCCAAGCTGAGTGATCACAGCTGCAGTAGCTGACAATGTCCACGTCTGGCATTTTTAGTAAAAGTTTTCTTTTCCTCACAGAAAATGCCCCATCAATTAAACAACAGTAGAACAGGATTAATTCCAGAACTGAGTCTTTCTTACATCAAGTTGAAATTGACATGTTTTATCAGTATCAATACTCTAAGATTTAAAGGTAACCCCTAAGCAGCAATTCCTGTTTGGAAGCTGTTTAATGCCAAGTAAAGCTGTTTTGGTCCACCCTAAGTTCAAAAGATTTACAGCACAATGGGCTGATCTTACCTGCCATAACTAGAATTGAAAAAACAAATCAGCAGTTCATTAGCAGTGGTCCAAAGGAGGCAAAGCCCAGCCTGTGCCAGGAGGTTTTTTGCCTTCTGTACCTGTCAGTGCGGAAAGGTGATGACAGGAGCTCCATGCTGTGCTCAGAACTGGCCAGGTCATCCTCATCCAGCCCCTCTGGAGGCTTCACTGGAAGACTTTCAGGATCTCTCTTGCAGAACAAATGCTCAGGGAACTGTCTGTAAAGAAATAAACATGAAATTTCACCTTGCTCAGATGAGTTAAGATGTTTTGTTCACGTTTGACTCCTCCAGGAGCTCTCAGGGCAGTTTTCTCTCGGGGTAACAGGTGAGCCATCAAAACCTGATGTTCCTTCCTTTGAGGTGGGCACCACCTCTTAATTGCCACCTGGCCCTAATTTATCAAGCTAACTCAGCACAGCTGTACCAGCAGAGTTTGGTAACTCCATACCCCACAGAATTTCTAACAGGTGCTACCACCCACCCCTGGTACTGAGAGCACCTCATCCTCCTGGAAACAAAATATAAAGTGCAAGGCAAAGTTTATCTATTTGTTAACAGATAAATTAAAATACAGAGATGTTATACATTTCCCTTTGCTAGAGCGAATGGAGAGACAACAGATTAGAATAGAGAACAAATTAGAGCAAATAATTAAAGGACAATCTCTAAACAAAGAGGAAATTTCTGCTCCAGCCCAGAACTCGGAGTGAAAAGCTGCCAGCAGCAGGATCAGGGACCTGGCAAGGTCAGGTCAGCCCAAAGCCCCCCCCTGGGAGCTGTACCTGAAGTAGGAGTTGAGCTGCACAGCCAGGGCACCGTGGCAGGTGTTGGTCACCACGGCTGTGCTCAGGTCAGGGGACACTGCCAGGGCAGCCAGGGGGGCTGGGCCCTCCCCCTGCCCAGCTCCCAGGGCCACGCTGACCTTCCCCAGGCTGGCACCATCACAGCAGTCAAATATATCTGTAAAAAGCATCAAGGAAAAGCCCAGGCCCTGGGGTGCCCAGCAGAGGAGTTACCCACGAGGGGAAGGGGGTGAATTTTGGCTCCAAGAGGAGGGAAAGGCAACCTGACTTTATTGTACTTCAGAGAATGACCAGGGACAGGTTAAATCCAGCAGCTGGTGGAACTGACAGGTCTGAGCTCATCCCAAACCTGCCTCCCAAGCTCTGATTCCCCGTGTGCCCTGCAGATCATTTCTACTTTAATTAAGCAATGAGGTGACAGCAGATGTCAGCCTGCTATACCCAGAGCCATGAATCAAACCTGTTCATGAAACCCACGAATCCAGTGGGATTCATGCTGGGAAACCCTGGACACACAACTGTGGCACTGCAATCACCAGGACTTGGCCACACAACCTTCCTGGCAGGCATCTCACTTACATGTCTTCAAAGAAATCTCTGCTCAGCCCTGACAGCAAAGAAAAGCAACTTTGCCCTCGCAGATGATTTCCCCCATCTCTCCTGCAAAGGATACAAATCCAGCCAGCAGTGTCCAGCAGGAACAGGAGCCCCCTGCAGAAGTGGGAGTCTGCAATTCTCCCCAGGGCTCCTGGGGGCAGAGCCAGGGGGAAGCAGGCACAGCCCTCTGGGGCTGACTCTGCCCCAGCAAAGGGCAGCTGCACCAGGATAAACTGGCTGAGCAGAAGTTTGCACTCGTTGTTTCCAAAAGACAGAATCTTCACAGAGAAAGCTGAAGGCAGGCCTGTAAATTTAAAGATATTCCAGGTTACAGCCAGCTGGGACTTTTGATCTGTAAAGGAATCCCAAGAAAGTGAGAGCTGAAATTCATTGCCCCTGTTGGGGCAGAAGCTGGGATTGTGAGTTGGGGTGGCTGGATTTAAATCTCACTTTCTGTGCCAGGGGTGCTAATTCTAGAACAATTTCCTAAAACTTTTTATGTGTTTTTTTTTCAGAGCACAATACTACGAAGAACATTACAAAATCAGCACAAAATCGTACTTCACTCAGCACTGAAAAGCTACAAGCTTTGGAAATAAAATACTTTGGGAAGGGAGACTGTTTAAGAACATGTAAAACACCAAAGGCTCATTCGAACTGCACACTATGTTTGCTGATCATAAAATACAAGGTTAAATGCTTAATTAGTCTTGCAGGGTAATTGAGGGGCCCTGTCTCTGTTTCCCTCCCATCAGTGCCAATATTAAAATTTGAGAGGGCAGGGATGCATATATTTTATTTAGATTTATTTTTAACTTCGTATCACCCAAACACGACCCTGCAAGAGTTTAATTACCTCTAACAAGGCCACCTTTGACTACAGAAATGTCCCCATTATTTCTGAAGCCCACGAATCCCGCTGATCACCCTGGAGGCACCTGAAATTCCCTGGTGCTCAACCCCACTGCTGACTGATCCCACCAGGAGCAGCAGAACCAGCCCTGCAATAACCCCACACAGGGAGCACACTGGAGGTTACTCACTGATGTTTTTAGCTTCAAGGAGCTTTTTAAGAGCCTCTCCCTTACAGCTGTGCAGGGAATTCGGGTTGTGCCTTCCTTCCTCCACACTGAATTCATAGACAAACAGGTCATGGCTTTGAGCAAGAGCCAGGAGCTTCCTCTTGTTTGACTGCAAGCCATCATCTTCTGTGCTGTCCCACATGAAGCTGCAGGTAAAAATTCAGGAGGATTCATGGCTTTATTGCCCATTTCCCACACTGAGCAGTTCTGGACGTGCCCTGCTGATGGACAACGCCACTTTCCCTCCATCAGTGCAGACTCTGCTGCCACCCCGTCCCTCCCAGCACTGGAACTGCTTCATCCTCAGCAGGACAGAGCCCGAGGAATCCCAGCTCCTCTCTAGGATCAAGGGTTTTTACCCTTTAGTCACGCAGGACACGAGGGATGCTCTGCCCCGGGATCCCCAGCAGGGAGAACAGCGGCTCTGCCAGCGAGGCAGAGCAGAACACAATATCCATTTGTGGATTTTTCCCTGTTTTTTGGGCTGAGAAACTGTCCAGGCGTGTCACACCTGCTCCGTGGCGATGGGGAGGGGGCAGAGAGGGACCAGCTCAGGATGGGGCAGGGAGCAGAGCCCGGTCCCATCCCCGGAATGTCCCGGGCCGGGCTGGCCGGGGCTCGGAGCAGCCTGGGACAGCGGGAAGTGTCGCTGCCCGTGGCAGGGGGGGAACGGGACGGGCTTTAATGTCCCTCCCCAGCCCGAACTGGGATTCCGAGAGCCCCAGAACAGCGCTGCGGGACCCTGCAGCAGCTCGGCAGCGGAGCCTGGGCGCGGCACGGAAACTGCCACAGCAAAGGCCAGAGCCACCGTGTGACCGCCCCGGGCTGGAGGGGGCCGAACAGCCCTGACGGACAAACCCTTTCGGCTGCCTTTGCCTTTCGGATCAGCTGCAGCGAGCGCTGCCCGTCGCAGCACCGGGGCTCTGGGCAGCGCTCCCCGGGGCCCGGCTGCGGCCCCGGCTCCCCTCGCCCGGCCCGGCCCGGCCCG
>VZTR01025674.1:0-23012 GCA_013400775.1 Chaetops frenatus
ACTTCATGTTGCAGCAGGTTTCAGGTGGGCTGCTACTTGTGAAAATCAGAACTACATTGGGAAAGTTCACAGAGAACTGTCTCAAGTGGGAAAGACCCCATGGCACAGCAAAAGAGGCTCCTCTCCCTAAGTGAACTGAAGAAAGATCTTAAGTAACAAACTGACTAAAAATCTTATGTTTTGTCTCCTTTCGCTGTCGGCGAGAAGGAAAGAAAAACTGGGGGGCGTGGGAAAGAAAATGTTCTAAAGGTTTATCTTCTCATTATCCTCTTTTAATTCTGTTAATAAATTTTTCTTTATACCTTTTAAAATTTTGAGCCTGTTTTGCCCTTAATGTATTTCTTCCCAATCCTTACCTCAACTCATGAATCCCATTAAAGTGGTTTCTTTCCCCATTCTCTGCATAATTATAACAGAGCAGAAGGAATGAATGATTTTCGTGGGTGCACTGGTGTTTGACCAGTGTCAACCCCTGACACAATTCCATAGGGCAGTAGAGAGCATTGGCAGTGTTTGCCACTTCTAGTTAAGCAAGGAATGGATTTTTTATAAGCTAGAGGTTCAGTTGACAAAACTTCCCCTGAGGAAGCTTTTAATTCAGCACTGAACACTGCAGAAGTCTGGAGTTTGTATGCATGAGCTGATATACACCTCCTTGAGTTTGTTTACCCTGCATATTAAGTAGTGAAAAAACAGTATTTGATTTTTTTGTTTGTTTTGCACATTGTAAATAGATATTCAGACATTGGTAGCAAACATGTATTTGGGGACATGATGTGCGAGAACTGATAATTTTAACATATAATTGTTTGTTCATTTTTTAAAGCAAAAAATATTTCAGATTAAGCTTTTGCTTATCTCTGTGGTACTGAAAACTTTCTGTTCAAGATGCAACATTTCTATGTAGCAAATACTTCAGAAGTCTTATGGCCATTACTGTTAATTCACAGTTCTAATGGAGATTATTTATTTGTTGACAGAAGGGTAGTGTTTAGGTAGCATTTCCAGATTAATATCTTGCCTTTTTCTCTGTTTTATATGGTGATAAAGTGTGGTGGTTTTAGTTCGCCATCCTCACACGGCACCAATTTGATGTAGTGGGTTGTGTGCTCTGGCTGAACACCAGTGCAACCACTAAACTTACTTATTTTCTGCTGTGAGATAAGGATTAGGAGAAAAGCAAAGCAGGCTCAAAACCTTAGAAGGTATAAAGAAAGGTTTATTAACAGAACTAATGGAAAAATAATAAGAATCAGAATCAACTTTCACAACACTTCTTCTGCCCCCACCGCACCTTTTCCTTCCCACTAACAACGTAAAGAGACAAAACCTGAGACTTTCAGTCAGTTTACCACCTCTAAAATAGCCTTTCTTCAGTTCACTTAGGGAGATGAGTGTCTGCTGCCATGCCATGGAGACTTTTTCACAAGAAACAGTTCTCTCGTGGCTTCATATCACAGCAAATCAGCCACCCAGAAAGGAAATCTGTTCGGAGTGTGAAAGTCCCTTCTCCTAATACACACAGTTCTTCCCACAACTGCTTTTGAGGCTCATCTCTGTCTACTGGGGTACTATTTTAAGGATGAGCTGTTCTAGTAGAAAAGCAAAGGGTCCTCTCTTCTCTGGAAGCAAGTTTTCTCTTCTACTATCTCTGTGGCAAAGGTTCTCTTTTTCTGTCTCTAGGAGCAAAAGTTTTCTTCTATCCCTGGGGCAAAGTTTCTCATCTCTCTACTGTTCAAGCTCCTCATAGATCACAGCTACTTTAACATCTGCTTGCTTCAGCACAGGTGCCTTTGCTCAGGCTCAGTTAGAAAGCTACATCCCCTCAGCTGCATTCATGAGTTACAAGGAATAGTCTAATATATCATAGTCCATCACCATGGCCTTACAAAAGAATTTCTGCTGCTAGGTTTGAGCATCCCCTCTTTCTCCTCCCTCTGGGCTTTGGGTCCTTCTTCACTGACCTTGATGTTTCCATGTTGGTTTCTTCACGTGTCCTCACCCTTTCCTTTTCTCTTACTCGAGAGAGGATTGATTGATTGTCTGTAAGTTTCACCTGTGCACTAAAGGAGTCAGTATCTCTCCCGGGCCCTATTGTTGGTCATATGATCTCTTCTCTGCTGGGCAGAGGCCGAAACTGCTGCAAACTTTTCCCAGGGAGACAGGGACAGGAACGGCAGGATCTCGGCAGCCAGGCCGGGATTCAGCTGCGGCAGGATCTCAGCCGCGCCCAGCCCGGCCGAGTGAGCCTGGCCTGGCCGTGAGGGCCTGGCCCAGCCATTAGGGCCCCCTGTTACCTGTTCTGAAACCAAAACCAAGACAGAATTTCCCGGACTTCTCCCTTATTAAATGATAGAGGAGTATTCACTTTCTTAAGTGGCTAAGCAGAGTGTCCATCCTAGAACTAGCCAGCTAATTGGTTCTCTCAGGCCTGAAGGAAGCTGTCAGGTTCCTTACAGGTAAAAACCACTTCTCAAACCACGACATAAAGATAAATGAGATTTCTCTTTTGTGGTGTTTTCTAGTGGTTTTGAGTAATTCCTTGAATTTGTAAATGGGGTACTAAAACATGAGGACAGGCATTTGGTCCTGAAAATCGTCCCATGTATTCATTTCAAGAGAAAACTTTTTGGTAGGCTAAATCTTGTGTCTTGATAGAGAAGCTTAGAAGGTCCATTTTGATTTTAGACAAGTGCTTCAACCATGTCTCTTGCAGGTGAAGAGACACGCGATCAATGGATGCCTGTTGCATAGCACAGAATATTGTCTTTCATTAAATATTAAAGGTTCTAACTCCATGCTGTGCTACAGACAGTTCCAGGGTTTCCTGGTATTTCTCCAGAAGTTCATACAGGAACTGTTTGTGTGTTAGGCTATCCAGTGTTTCTGGGCACTGGTGTTGTACAGAAGTCAAACCTCAGTGTCCTCAGATTTGGTTTAGCAAAAGCATTTTGGCTTTTCCCATTATCCAAAGTGCTAAAGCCATGGCCATGTACTGAGTGCCATTCCCAGTTCACAGGATCATCTCTGTTTACCAAGTTCTTCCAATGTGTGCCTAAATTCATTGGAACTCAAGAACATTAAGACACGTGCTTGACTGTCCTTGAGGACCTCCTGGTGCCTGGTCAAAATCTGTAGAAAGAGCCCAG
The DNA here is from genome assembly GCA_013400775.1 of Chaetops frenatus. Classification (NCBI taxonomy): domain Eukaryota; kingdom Metazoa; phylum Chordata; class Aves; order Passeriformes; family Picathartidae; genus Chaetops; species Chaetops frenatus. The sequence continues at coordinate 3,150 of VZTR01025674.1, forward strand.
CCCACCTGTGGCAGGAGCTGGTGATGAGCACATCCTGCTGAGCCAGCTGATCCATCATTACCAATGGAGCTTAGGGCTCTCCTCTTGGTACACCCTGCATTAAGGTAATAGGCTGTGATTATAGACTGGCTTAGCCAGTTAAAAAAAAGAAAAAACCCACAAGCCCTTTCCAGCCTTTCATCAAATATTATTTTGCTGATGCTGACAGAAATGAGAGCAGGCAGGCTGTGAATACACTTACCCTCTTTTAAATTTGTCTGTAGCGATCCAGACTCGAATCCTTGCCCATTGACACACAGAGCAGACGTGCTCCTTCCCTGCAGCCTTGCTGAGTTGACAGTCTCTGTCACCAGTCTGTGCTATCAGCCCATCATCTGGTCATATTTTTATTCTGCTGGCAAATCTGCCCCATCGAGGTCATTGATGGAAAATGTCAAGTTTTTGTTTCTTCTGACACTTCATCTTCCTGTGATGTATTAAATTTATAATAACTGATTTTTAATTTTTTGCATGTTGTTAAATATACATGGCAAGGAGATGTGGACTCATGGCACTAGGGTATCAGCCTTTGCAAGCACACAGGTACTGGAACTCTGGAATAAGTGCCTGTTTATTGGTAGGTTTACGTGTACCAAAACATTAAAAATTGTATATATTCTAGGATTATTTTTTGTCATTGCATACACAAGTAAAGACTTATTTTCTAATGTGTTTTAAACACAGAGCAAGGTCTTTGCAGTTCATCTCTCCCTGCTTCCCATGGGCTGTCATTCTGTCTCCATCTTCCTTTGTGTGATTTCAGCTGAAGGGGGGAAAAGGATGAGTCATCCATCAGCTTATTGTAAGATAGTATAGACAGCTGTAAATATATCCTGTCTGGAGATTGGATTCCAGTAATGAGCACAAAATAACCATTGAAATCACACAGGGTAACTGAGCTCATCTTGCTCAAAAAAAAGGAGGTGAGGAAAGGGATTAATGGTGCCAAAATAGCGAAGGGCAATACTCCTTCTTGTGTACATCATTTGTGGCCTCCATAAACTGCATGGGAACAATTAACTTGAACACTCTTGCTGTGGGCTAGTATCTTAATATGGTTTTCTTTTAAAAATACTAATAATAAAAATCTGGACATGAGGGCACAGCAGTTTCTGCGCCTAGGGCCAAACTTGTAGCATGTCATGGTACCTTTCTTAATTGTAGACAGCTTGGGTTGAAATCTTGAATTTTGCTTGCAGAAATATTTGAGGAGGATGTGGCTAAAATAGAATGTGTATTTAATTTTTATGAGCATGGCTTTTGTATGCCTGTGTTTGAAGGCTTATGGTTTGCATGTCTCCACTTGAAGTCTGAAGTGAGTGAAGTGAACCAGTTTCCCCAGCATATCTCATGCTTCTTTATTTGGAGTGCTCAAAGCTACCAATGCATTAAGGCAAAATAGCTGCTTCCAAAGGCCAATGAGAACCATGGCCAAGAGCTAGGAATAGCATGAGGTTTGACATTATTTTCTGTCTGGCTGAGCAACAGCCAGAGAGACAACAAATATCCAGGAGAGATTGAGGAAGAGATTGCATTCTCTAATGTCGCTATGGCCAGACGCTGTTTCCTTCAGGAACAGCATTTTAGCAGTATGGGTCATTATTAAAGCCCTTTTTCTTTCTGGAGTTACTAGAGTGGTTAGAATCACTCCATAATAACCCTGTCCAAACCAGCAGTTACAATTGATATGTTTTATTTTACCCAATATTATGAGTTTCTTACTCTGTTGAATACGTGCACAGTGTAAATTAGGGACTTTGCATTCATTTGAAAAAGGCTAATTTGTAGTGCCTCATGCAAATCAACTCTCTATCAAAAAGCTCCTGGGAACATGTGTGTACTTTGTTTTCATGCCCTTCTCAGATGAATCTGTAGGTTGGAAGCTTCCGCAGTACAGACCAGAAGAAGCAGGTTGCTGCCTGGCATGTGGAAATGAGATTTAAGAAATCATTCAAACAGTGATGGCTAGATTTGCTGCTTTGAAATGGAAATTGGTTGCAAACCAAAAATGTTCCTTTTACATGGGTTCTGATAGTCTTGCTAGTGCTGCTACAGGAGGCAGGAATAAAGTCAAAGATATTTTAATAACTAAACCACCAAATGCTCTTTTTTCCTTTCAGCTTAGCTGTACGCAGTCCATGTTCAAAGAATTGTTGCTTCTGTTGGAAACTTCTCAGATTAACATAAAGTCTGTAATTCTGTTAAACAAATGTTTGAAATGCTCACATTGAATGTAGGTGCAGTAGGATCTACATACATAGGTCTGGAAGCAGGTAGCCTGAAAATCCAGATTGTCTTGTGGCTCCCCAGGCTCCTGTGCCTTCAGGAGGCCCCAGATTTGGTGTACAAGTGCTGGCAGTCCTGGGCCCCACACACTGTGTGTGGCTCAAAACCAGCAGGAAATGGAGGTCCTAGACTGCTTAATCCTGGAAATAGTGTCTCTGTGGGAACATGTATGAGTTACAGTGCTATTACATTGCTTGGGTTTTGTTTTTCTTCTTGTTTTCCTCCAAGTTTTTAGAACCTAATATTATAAATTGTAATTATAGTTCTTTTGGTGAGTGTCTTCCTCCTTGAAGCAGCAGTAGGTCTGCTGTCCCTGCTGTGGCTGGGGCACAGAGTACAGGTGACAATGCTGCTAATGAAGAGCAGGACTCAAACCAACCAGAGCAGCAGCCCTCTCTCATACACAGAGTACAAATAATGAAAAGTTTCCTCTTCTGATTCAGGACTACTTCTCATGCGTTAAAAATTTCAAAAGAAGAGGAGGGTGGTGACTGTGTGTGGTCTAAGGAAAGAGATTTGCCAGTTTAATACTGAAAGATGTGCCTTAACTGCTGAATCATCCTCTTGGGGATCCTTTGAACTTTAATGTGGCTGGAAAGAAGGAAGCATACTGTTTCTGTGCACTACTCACCAGCATAAATGTGGTGTCTTCCTCTAAGGACTTAGTATTTAATGTGAAATTTGTTATTTGCATTTAAAAATGTATTCAGAAGTTTGTAAATAAGCAGCTCAGGTTAATTGTTCAAATTAGAATGTGCAAAATGCATTATCTTTCCCAGAGGGAATTCTGGATGAGCACTTTGAAGTTTATTCCTTGTGCAGCTACCTAATTTTTTTCGGATGACTTGAAAGGCTGCCAGCATCTCTTGCTGATTCAGAACAAGCTGATAGTGTTCTCTGCAGAGCTGGCTGTGTCTTTGGGGGCTGACTTGAATGAATTAACACAATGTTTATGGGGGACAGTCTGGGAAACCAGGGCAGAATCAGTATTAGAGATCCTTTCTTTTCATGTAAAATCAAGCAAACCAAAATAGTAGCACATTTCATAAACGTGTAATTAGGAAATTTTTAGTGGGGTGTCTGGTGGGCATTATGCTAAGGAAGGTCATAACTGGAGGGAGATCAGTAGCTTGTGCTTCTCTGTGTTTTCTAGGAAGCAGCTCAAGCTGCTGGCACAAGTGCTATGGTGATATGTGCTTCTTGTGGCTATTGGAACTAGTATCCTGTATCAATGTCTCATTTTAGTTTGGAAAAAATCTTGACCTGAATGCTACATATTATTGAATATAATGGAGAATACACAGAAAGTTGTTGTAAACAGTTGCATGCAATATGGAACATGAAATTCTCTTTTGTTTTTTATTTTTTATTCTTTTCCTTTTCTGTGCTGAGGTGATTGTTTTACTGTATTGTGCTCTACTTTCTCCTTTAAAAACCTGGGGATGAGTTGCTGCCAACAGCACAGGAAAATTTCTGTGGCTTTGCTTGCTGGTGGTGTAGAGTAAGCCCTGCACTCCCTGCTGTCAGTAGGGTTTGCATTAAGTTCTGTGGACTTGCTTGAAATTACTTCCCATAGTAACTTCACCAGCCCTGGGCCTGGCATCTCCTCTTCCTTGAGGGCATCTTGCCCATTTTCTTACTATTTCCAACCCCTCAACCTTTTGGTTTCAGCTGATGTGCTGTAGCTCCGTCCATTTGTAATTTTGTTTATATTCTGGCTCTCCAAGTGTGTTGCTGTAATCGAGGGCAACTTTTATTCTTTTGTTAACCAAGAAAACAAGATGAGAAACATGTAATTATATCACACTTCAATTTATAAAAGAGAAATGATCGGATTAGGATTTACAGGATGGTTTTTTGAAACATATTTCCTTCCACTTTATTTCTCCTTTATTAGAAATCTGAAAATTATACTTTTGCAGGAAGTTTGAGCACAGAAATAAAGTCAGTGAAATGCAGGAGCTGAAGAAGCAGGAGCAGTCTGTGTGGAGAGACCATGCTGGCTCCCAGACAGAGTGGTGCTCCTGGAAACTGGTTCTACCCTGGCTAGGTGTGATCCAAGGTGATGGAAGCCCATTGGCATATTGCTGCAGACAGGAACTTTTTCTTAAAATCTTTGAATAAGAGTATGAGGAGAAGAAATCCAATCCAGGCTACATGTGAATCTGTGCATAATGATCCTCAGCAAGACAGTCTCGGGGAATAAATCTGTTTTATGAATGAGCACCTGTTGCTCTTCGTGGAAGTGATAATCCTGGAGCAGCTGCTGGTCAGGACCAGTGGTATCAGCTCTTGGCCCTGCTTTAGCACAGTGTGTTTCAGCCCCATGTGTGGACTCCCTGATCTGCCTTATGGTAAACACAGGAGGCCCTTCGATCACAAGGACTGACAAATGGAAAGTCACAGAAGGCTCCTTGTTGTAGCCCCATATAAGTTCCTTTGCCCACTCAAGGAGGCATCACTGCAGGGCTCAGTCACCCTCCACACTGCCCTAAGCACTGCCTGCTCCTGTCCTTCCAGCCTCCCTGGAGCACAGAAATCCCCAGTGTTTTAAAGTGAATAAATGGGTGTTTCTGTTTCTTGAACCTCATTTTCAGAATGTTACAGCGTAGGAAATTGCTGAACTGGCACTGATGGAGACAGGACTCCAGGAGGTTCTGATTTAATAGGAGCTCAGAAGCCTGGTGCCACTGATGAGACCTTTAAAACCTATTTTTAAACTGGGAATACCAAAGACTGACAATGTAGTCTTTTGGAATCAGTCTTTTCCCATTTTCTCTGTAATGCCAGCTCAATGGCTGTTTTGTGTGCAGAATGTTTGCATAAAATGAGGGAAAAAACGAAACTCACAACATTTTAAGCTCTTATAAAATCTAATACAAGTACAGAGATTTCTGTGTACTTACAGGGGGCTTGCTTCTGAAACGAGTCATGTTTTTTCCTGTATCTTTCTTTCGTCCTCTTAAAGCGCCTGCAGATGACTTTGTGAAGATACAATTTCCCTTAGAAGGGCTGTGCAACTTCTTGGTACTGTCATTTATGTACACCCAGGTGGCTGCTGTATTTCAGTGACCTCATTTGAAAGAATTGGACTGGTAAGTCTCAGGTCAGATCCACCATTCCTATACCTGTGCAGAGGTCTGAAATTGTGTGGCTTATGTAAGCAGACATGGGTATTTATAAGCAGAAAATCTGAGGATGCTGCTTCACTGAGCACTGCTTCTCATAATTTGCTTTTTGTAGAAAGTACCATGTACTTATGTTTGTGTGCAAATGCACAGAGAGTGTGTATGCACATGCACACTCTCTCAGCATTGGTATCATAAAACTTCACTTGCAGCACTAGGTAAGCAAAGTTATCCTGAGCAGTCCCACAAGAAACTCTTGGTTCCCAGAAAAGTCTCTCCATCCTCAGTGCAGCTCACTTGGAAACAGTGCTTATTAGTAAGAGCTGTGGCTTTCTGAGTTATCTAAAAGTCACAGAGCATGTCATAATTACCTGAAAGAGACCAAAAATTCCTTTCCCATTTTCCTTCTCTCCCTACTATCTCTGCTTCTCTTTTTCATCTGTTTTGGTGTGTGTCTGTGTATTTAAAATTTTTGAGGGGCAAGGAAATTTGTGGTTTTCTTAATCAATCAGGATACTCTTTTAATGCATTAGAAGTCATAATTTTTATCTATGTTTATTGCAGTGTTTTCTGGAAGCTGGGAGGAGGAGAAGACAAGTGGAACAGCAGTTGTCTCTTAGCTGTGTTACATGGCTGCAGCCTAAAGCACACAACTAGTGCTTGAAATGCTCAGACATTTATTAGTGCTTCAACTTCTTTCTGTTTAAAATACAAGACAAGATTTAAAAAAAATATTTTTTAAAAAAAAGTCATTTTGTTCTGGCTTTTGCTGTTGTTCAAGTGTCATTTGTCAAGCTTAAGCAAGCGTGGTAAGCAATGCTTAGTTTATATCAGCCAAAAATAAAATCAGATTCCTAGCTGAGGAAATGGAGAACCTCTTACACAGAGCACAGCCTCTCAGGAGCCATCTGTGTGTCCTGTGCTGCCCAGTGTGGGAACACCTGGCCTTGACAGAGAGGGCATCTCTTGCTGGACACAGCAAGACAAATAGGTAGATGCATTTCCTGAGCCTGAGAAGTGATAGAAAAATGGGGCTACATTTCATAGAGGGTTTTTTAGGTTATTTTGGCTGTTTGGCTGCATGGGATAACCCTTTGTCAGTCAGTGCTGCTGCCATGAAGTGCAGTGACATTTTTCTGCTGACTCCAATAGCAGCAGATCAAGCCCTGTCATGTTTGTAACAGCTGAAGCTCCGTTTTCCACCTCACTTCCCACTCTGGCAGTGCCTGGTGAGCATCTGCATGCTCTGTGCTGAAGCCATAACAATGAGACTTCTGTTACATGGAGTATTTTGGGAGAGGAATAGGCTGTGTGAAAATTATCCTGGGGGGTATCGGCTCATCCCAGCGTGTTTCCCATCACCCTTGCGTTGGTGCTGCTGATGCAGTGATCTGTTTCCTGGTAAGGAAACTTGAGCAACTTTGTCACAACAGAAGTTAAACTTTGTAGAGGAGATCATTCTCTGGAGCTGTTTGTGGCCTCCTTAATGGGTGGGAGCTGGGATTTGGGCAAACTATAGAAGTAGGGCTGATGAAGTGGAACTTCCGCCTCCTTTCATCTCTCGTAGTTTATGATTCAATAATGGCTTTTGCATTCAGTTATTTCATTTGGTCTCCTGCTGCAGCCAGGTTTGGAGACACATGCTGATTAAATTATTTAGTAGTAATAGATCTGAAGCACTCACATATAAATTTACAGGAATATTAAAGAAGTCAAATGCTATTCCAGGTGGGAAATAATATTTGAGTAGATGATTCATAATAACATCAGCTCCTAAAACTTTCTCAGAATTGAGGGAGGGAATGCAGTTTGTAAAAACAAACTCGTAATGTCAAGTTTATTGCTTTTGTCGTTTATATATTATTGATAATAACGTATACCATAATGGTGCTATGCAACCAAGTTACTTTTTCCAGTTAAGCAAGAGTTTAGGGTCTGATCAAAAAGCAGACCCCAAAGGAAACCATTACAAGTCTGTGTTAATGTTTGCTCTCATCCTCTTCCTCAATAACAGAAGTGGCTCAAAGCTATTTAGGTGGGCAAGTTTGGGGGTCATCTGTTTTGTTGTTGATTTTCCCCAGATCTTTCAGTAGAAATGCTTTAAGATTGAGAATGAGGACTCCTGTCCCTGGATTGCCAGAGGGCCTTTCTGCTGGTCACACTGCTGTCCCCCGTCCTCTCAGTGTCCTCATACTCAATACAGGAGTGGGCACAGTCTGTGCCCACCCAACCTCTTCCTAGTCCAGTGCTTAAGTTACAGATTTCTTTCTTCATACCCATCAAAATTTACTCTAATTCAGCTTTTAAGCAGTCAATAAGATTTCTGCAGATAAATGTTTTAACAAAATCAGAAGAGACAAATATTGGTTTCACAGTGAAGGCTGAGCAATTCTACCGAAAGTTAAGAAGATATGACTGGTGATAAACCTGCTTAATGCCTTCATTCCCCATTTACTGAATGTTAGTAGATGTTGTGTTTTTAAAAGGGGAGGGACTGGGCAGCCTGGACGAGGACTGTTCTGTTTGATCCTGGGGTTGCACCCTGCCAGCATATGGGACCCAGGAGAGAAAGGAGTGACGGTTCCTTCCTCGAAAGCAGCCCTGTCCACGCAGCCGAGGGGAGGGAGGTGACCTCGAGCTCAGCAGGACTTGAGTCGCTGCCAGAAGGAGCAGGAAGCTGATGCATGGCCAAGGTCTGTGTCTCTGAGGCAATGGAAGAAACAGCTTTTCTGTGGATGTGCGGGGGGAATGAATTTGTTCCAACCTGGAAAAAGGTTGAGTAGATTAGCAAAAGGCAAGCCAGACAACAAGACCTCACTGCCAAACCAAGTCAGGCGGTTTCTTTACAAACCTTCTAACCTGAGCTGTATTACCTATGGGAGACAAATGTAATTATTTAACATTTTCTTGTTGTAGTTTGTTCTGATTAAATGAGGCTTTGAAAGTGGGTGTTTTTGGCATACTTACTTTAGGGTAAAGATTTCAAAAGATTTTTCCCAAACTATTTGCATAATAATAAAATAATACAATAAATATAGTAAAATATAATATAAATATAATAAAAATAATCATTTTCTATTGCTCTCCAAATATTAAGGAGCAAGTAATTTTTTTAAACTCCTGTTTCTGTGAATAGAATAACAAGCCAGAGAGAATGTATTTGCTCTAAATACTTGAGATCTGCAGAACTGGTGTGTGTAATTTGATGAAGCAGTCAGATTCAGCTGGTTATGGTGAATATTACACAAGATGCAGCAAGGAAGGTGTTTGACTGAGGTGACACTTGTTAATGAGTTTATAGCAGAGCTCTGTCATGGGATTTAATGTCTATGCTCTGGAGAGGAGGGTGGGATTTGAGAAAAGAAAGTAGACTGCAAGGAGTAATGTAAAGGTCTGTGGTGGTCCTGTAATGAAGTAGTGATTCATCAGTCTGGTGACCTGCAAAGAGAGGGTGTGGGGGGAAAACTCCTGACTGAAGTGATGTTTGACAGATAAGCGTTTTCACCATACATCTACAGAATAACAGGAAAAGTTTACTTGAAAACTCCTTACTTTTATAGTCTTAGTTAAACTTTGATTATGGGAGATCTATCTGGAGCAGTCAAGCACATTGCTCTTCTCTGTCCTCATCTCTGGGCTGTGTGAGGCTGGGAGTACTGTCTCCTCATTTTCCAAACAATTCAGTGAGGGAAAGTACAGCTAAATACCTTGTAAACAGTGAAACTACCAATGCCTCTGTCTGTCACAAGTTTCTGGAGCTTGGAGATGGGCAGGGCAGCAGGAGCTGGTGCTGGTGGCTGCCTGTGTTGGGGTGGCTGGGGTGGCAGGGACAGTGTGCAGGGCTGGGGGCAGCTCATAGCCCCCAGGCAACCTTTGGAGCAGGGGAAGAAGGAAGCTGTTAGGGATAGAAAGATAAACAAGCAAAGAGGTTTGAAGCATTAAATATTTCCCTCACAGTAAGGGATTGAGCTCATAGTTTTCTCTTGTAAAGGAATAAAAAAACCCCACTTGAAGTTTATTTGCAGAGCACAGTAAGTACCTTGATTGACTTACAAAACAATCAGAAACTGAAGCCTTTTCAGTGGCAGCAGCATCCCCAGCATGGTGGTTCTCATGGCTGTGGGATCAGGCCATGGGGAGGACAGGAGGTGGCAGGTTATGTCCTATGGCAGCTCCACTGTGTGGTAGAAAAGGGACAGTGGAGTTGAGAACCAGTTCCTTTCCAATGCTCTTCATTGCTGGGGGCAGCTCAATGTGCAATTGTATTTCTGTATTTCTGACTCAAGATCTTTGCTGTCACAAACCCACCACGGGTCAGACCAGCAGCACCTCGGATACAGACAGAATGGACAAGGATGAGCCTAAGGCTGCACAGAAAATGAGATTTGGACAGTGGAGGAGGGGCATGCATAGCCAAAGCAGAAAATGGGGGAAGGAAGAAGGAATCAATAGTTCATTAGATTTATGGAGTTGAAGAAGGAGAAAGGGGATCGATAGTTCTGCCCTGGAGACTCTGCTTGTGAGATGTGGATGGCTAAGACAAGGACATTATGCAACAGCTCATATCAGCATATGGGAAAGAAAGAAGTAGAAATTAAGGGTAGCTAAATTGTAAAGCCTGGTTTAAGGGAGGGGACCCCCTTCAAAAGAGCTTGTTGACAAATATGAAATAGTTCTTTGAGGTTCTTCAGCCTTCCTTCACCAGCACTGTCTGTGGCATTAACATAATTGCTCAAAATTCTGCAGTTTTCAATTAGGATTTCAGTGAATGTGAGTTTTGTCTGCAGGATTTAGTGTTGTGGTTTTAATAGTTTACAGCCCAAGTAAAAAGTAAATACTGTATTGTAACAGACAGATTTCAGACACGGGTGTGAAATTTCCCACAAAATTAGCTCACTTATTTAACACATATGGACTAGAAGTAATGCAGTCATGCAGTTTCCATGATTATACTGTAGAGGAATAATAGCTACTGTACTTTGAGAGTGTATTTTTAGAAAGAAGGTTGCAAACATGCAATGTTAGTTTGAACTGGCACATCATAGTGGATGTAAATAGCTTAAGTGTAAAGGCCTGCTTTTAGTACAAAGCAGCTATTTTCTGTGGGTTTATTAATTTAAAGGATAGTGTATTGGTCAGCATTAAGTGCTGATGGTCTCATTAGGGTCCATGAAAACACCTGTATAATAGCTACATGCAGTGACATCTTCTAGTAACCCAAGAATTCTTTCCTGCTTTTAGGAATATCAGTTGGCTTAAATATTCCTTCATGTTTCCTTGCTGTGCCTGAGAGAGAAAAGTCAAGTTCTCCTGTGAGCTCTGCAGCGGTAGTTCCTGCAGTGCCTGTGAGAACCAGAAGCAATCTCTTTGCCTACATGTAGCTCTGGAGGAGATGCAGCAGTCAACTACTATCTCTTGCTTTCAAATAAAGTAATGCAGCTCGCCTTTTTAATGGCTACAAATCATGGGAGGTTCATATTTCAAGTTCCCTGTAGCCCTCTTAGCTGAGTGTGCTCCTGTCCATGTTTGAATAATGCATGACCTCACTGGCTTTAGTAAGATACAGTTAATTCTCTTGGCCGTTAAGGTTTTTTCTCCCCCTGTTATTACTTAGTTGCCATCCTGCTGGAAGGTAAAGAATTAACTGCAAGACTGCAAATGCTACTGAATGTAGGAGACAATAACATTATATGAATAAAGCAGCTCCAGAGTTCAAATTCTTCATCAGAGATTTGTCTCTCTAGACTTACTAAACATCTCTCTTGTGCTGTGGACAGAGTTGGTCTACCAATATTCAGATAGTTTTGTGTGTAAAGCTTTATTAGATGCGGTGAAAGCCCCTGGGCGTTGCTGTGTGGGCGAGGTGGGCAGGACAGAGCAGGGAGCTGCACACGTGGGACAAGATCTGCAGCTGGTCCCACCTGTTCTCCTGGCCTTGCCAGTGAGCATGGCACTGAGGTGCTGGCAGGGTGCCCTTTGCAGTCCTTTTTCTATGTTTGATACCATTTCTGAAGGTCAGACAGCTGTTGGAACACAGATGCACCCTTCCTAGGATGGCTAAGGAAGAGAAATCTGACTTTCTGCATTTGTTTATCCAGAGGGAATATCCTTTTGAAAGTCTTACTTAAAGCTTAAATCTGTTTTCCTCCTGTTTACCCAGCACAGCTGTGGGGAGAATTTTGGCATGGTCTGTTCATTTTAGCAATATCTTCTGTTCATGTTGAGTAGGTAAGGCAAAACTTGAAAAGGCAGGGATTGACAAAATGTTTATTTTAAAAGGAAATACTTTGGTTGGCTTGCTGTGAAGTGTGTGATGATAGCTGAGTAAGCCTCAGTCTATCTGGGTAACAGCAGGTAGAACCTGGTCGTGGCATGTTGTGCTTTTTCTCAAGGCACAGTTTTTCACCTGGTTAACTTGATGTGCTGACCTCTGTAAAGAATAACTGAACCCTAACAAAATGATTTTTGATTCATTGTAAGCTGTAGCTGGACTGGCAAATTATGAACATTTAAAGTCTTTTGTGGTATCTAGTGACATTTATATACAGTCCTAAATAGTTGACAATAGGTGAGATTTATTGGCATAACATACTAAGAGCTCAATGCTTGGTCTTAGTTCTTCTAAAATGAGAAAGGGAGGCCACTTAGATAGTTTCACAGGACATGAGAAACATTTTAGAGAACAATAGGTGATGGTAAAAGTAACTTAGGCTGACAACATTGTTTTATTTTCTTTGCTTAAGAGATATTTTCTTATAAAAGTGGTATTGTAAGGTCTTAAATCCACAAGTCCTGCATGGTATACGCAGTATTTATCTGGTTTAAATGTTTGCAGGTTCTAACAGTTGTTTAATTGGTGCATAAATTACTTACATGTCTTGTTCTCCCTGACAATGTTTCACTGAATTTTGTAAAGACTAATTACTGTCATTCCCAGTAGAGCTGTTCTTTTACATCAGCAATCATTCACAACTTACTAGGTGCCTGCAGCTACAAATCAGTCATTTAAGCAACCCTGGGAAGTGTTTTGTAATTTATTTTTCACATTATCCAGCCCATCTGGTAATGGAAGAAGCTAATAGTTCTAGCCATATTATTAACTTGAAATCCAGCCATTTCAGAAGCATTGTAATTAGCAGTTCCCTCAGCCAGTGACACAACCATGAGTGTGCACATGTGCCACTGTGTGCAGAGAGTACAGAGGTTTTTCCCTCTTTTTTGTCTGCCTAAAAGACTTCCAGGAGGACAGAAGGGGTAGTTGGAGCTCTGATGTGAAGACAGATAGCATGTACAAAATCTAAGCTACAGGCCACAGCTTTGTTCAACCAACCAGGCAATTTCTGAGGATAAACAGTTTAAACCTTGAGACCCACCTTCCTTGAACTATCCCTCTGTCTGGAACAGGGCAGTGACAAGCTTTAATTTGGGAAGTAGTTACTCATCCATGAGCTTAAGAGTCAGTGGGGCTGCCTTCCAGGAGCAGCAGTCAGATGTGGCCAGCAAGAAGAGCCACCTGTCCTGTGAACCCTGTGTCACCTGCCCAGCCCTGCCCCTGCCACAGTGCTGGTGCTCCAGCCAGAGCGTGCCTGGGAACTGCCAACCAACACAAACACCACGTGTAGCCTGCTTTGAAAGACACATTTTGCATTGGTCCATGATAATAGTGGGTATATTTTGTAGAAGGAGTAAATTTAAAAAATAAAAATAAAAAATTGATTTAAAATGTGTGTTTTATTGGATTCCTCAGCCATCTATTCAAGAACAGTTTATTTTAAATGGCCTTTGAATAGAAGGCAACTAGAAGTTTATTGCAAAAATGCAAAGTAATTTTCCTGTAGGTCCTGTAGGAAACAATATTTCTCTTTAGACTATAGCTGTATATTCAGTATTTCACTTTCTAGTGCCAGTTGGAGTATCAAGAGGATAGAAAATAAAAATTTTTACTTACCCGTTTTCCAATTTACCCAGTCTATTTCTAGGTGTTGGGACTGACCTTTTGCTACTCTAATACTTGTTATAAGGGAGAGAAACTCAGCCTGCTCCAAGATGAGGCTTAATCAGTTAATGAAAGTGTGTACTGCATTACTTACAGTAGCAACGTAGTAAACTCAATGACCCTTTCATTTTGTTTTTTTCAAGCCTTTTGTTCATCTGCCTGAAGACTGTTTTTCTGGGCTGAACAGTTTTAGCATCTTTTCCCTCCCCACACCTCCACTCCTATTCTACAAGTACCACATGATAAAACTCCCATAGTCTGGCTCAGGAGGTTATTGCACAGCTCATTTCTGGTATTCATTTTGGACCACTTTTGTTTCCAAAGTTGTAGGATTTCCTGAGCAGTTGTTCTTCATGCTGAGAGCTGCCTCATTTGATTTTTGTCTGTCCCATCATCTCCTCATTACTGCTTTCATTTTAACAAGTTCTATGGTGAGTTCTTTTAATCTCCCCTCCAGAGCTAAATTTAGTCAATCTTAAATCAGACTTAAATGTTGTATTATTGCATACAAGTGTTGGAACATTAGAACTGTATTAATGTATTGCAGTCATGTACTATATACTACAGTTTAATGGTTCTGCACCAGGAAACTGGATTAGGGAAGTTGAAGGCTGGGTTTTTTTCTTGCTATGAACTGGAAGGAGCTGGAGATATGGCTGGGCTTTGCCTTGGAGTCACGCTCCATAATTCACCACTGAGAGACACTTTGTGTGTCAATCCCCTTGACATGTTTTGCTGCCCGGTTTCAGAGCAAGCCATCTGTTATGCTCTCAGTATATTTCACAGTCACTTTTATTCAAATATGCTGAAAGCTGCTTAAGGAAGAGATTTTTGTTCGGACTCATAAGTTTGATTGTGTAGAATGAGTGATGTCTAGCTTCTCTCTTCAAGTCTGAATGGTTTAATAATGGAATTAGGCCAGGCACATCCAAACCTGAAGTCATTCCTGCCTGTGTGAACAGCCACTGTGGTTCTTTCCAGCTTGTCATGATAAACCAGACTAAGATGACAGTATTCATCTTCTGAAAAATGAATTTGACAGGCGCTTTTGCTACTAAATTAGCACTGGAAGTTTTGTCAGCAGTACCCAGGCTGGCTCTTGGTGCTGGCAAGCGAGTAACCTCATCTCTTGGCTTATTTGCAGGAACTGCTGGCACTTAGGTGAGCCCTTTTCATCTACTTGAGAAAAATAGTCCAAAGGCAGTCCTTCAGTTGTTTTTTTTTTAAAGCTTGGTTTGATAATTGTGCTTCAAAGGCAAGGATGCTGACAGAGTGATGAAACTGTTGGTAAATAATTTAGGCCATGATTGCCACTGGTTGTGGAACCATATTTAACCCTTTATGAGCAGTTGACTGAGTTGAAATTAAGGTGGAACTTTATTTTAGAGTAGTGAAAGCTGCAATAAGTCAAGCTGTGGTGGCTCATGGTTGCAGTTCCTGACTTTCCTCCCCTGCCTTGCAGCAGGACAGGCAGGCAGGGCATGTGTGTTGCTGGGGAAGGAGGGGAGTGGGGTGTTACTGGGGTTCACACTGTTCTATAGCTCTTGCTCTCTCCCTCCGTGCAGGACAAGGTGGTTTCACAGTTTGCTCACTCTGGGTATGTCCCTTTTGTACCAGAAAGGTGTTCTGTGTGAGCCAAGTGAATGATACAGGCTAAGCACAATAAACACTATTTAGCTCCTCAAGAGGTGACCAGATGTTACAGTTCATTTATCCATCTTAGATATTGTTGCATCTCTTTTGCATTTGTGAAAAGCAAAGAAGTATTTACTTCACTCATTTTTATTGGTAACAAGAAAGAAACAGGGATGTGATTTGCTGCACTGTCTTCCTCCCTGCTCCTCCTGAGTGGCACAGCTGGTTTGTTTTCAGAACTCCTCTCTTTGGTATTGCTTTTAACTGAGCAAATTTCATTTCGTGGAGGAGGCAGGTGCTCATTCTGTTAATATCTTTATCATTTTCTTCACTGTGTGAAAACTGCTGTAATGGAAGCCAGCCTGGCAGAAAGGTCACCTCCTTTTAATGATTTGGTGTCTCGGTTTTGGAGACAAATTTCAGGAGAAAATGCTCTGGAATGAGCGCTTCCTCTAAGGAGAAAGGGCTTCAATAACTCCCTTTTCTTCTGCCAATGAGAGAAATTGATACCAGTGGGTGAAAGTAGGAAAAAAAAAAAAAAAAAAAAAAATTTTTTTTNAAAAAAAGAACTGTTTATTAACAGAAAAAAAAAGGGAGGGTGGGGGGTGGCTGCAAGGCACAGAAAAAGATTGAATAAATTCTGGGTATGAACTGCCAGAAACTTACCCTCCAGCCACACACTCACCCCCAGCAGCAGAACAGTAAAAAAAAAAAAAAAAAAAAAAAAAGAAAAANAGTCTGGGGAAGAAAAACACACGGGCTGACCACATGGCTCAGAAAACAAAATGAGGACTGGTCCCTTTTGCCTCTGGGAAGGGGAAGAGGAGTTCTCGTAGCAGCCTGGAGCAGAGCAGATGGGAAACCTGTTGAATTTCTGGTGTGAGTCTTCTCTTTGCAGCAGCCAAAGTTGATGGATTTTAATGTCCTTTCTCGTGTTGGTTCAGCTCCTCTGGGGTCTCAGGTTCGGGGCGGTCCCGCCAGCTCCCTGGACGGGCCAAAAAGAAAAACAAGCCAAGCCAAAAACAGTTCAAGGGAACAAAAAACCAAAAAAAGCCACTGGGAGGATTCTTAGTACAGCCTCCAGGCTAGGGGAAGGGAAGGGGAAAAAAAACTTCTTGCTTCAAGCTAGCAAAAAACCAGTCCAACAAAAAAAAAAGCAGTGCAGCATCCCCGGCCCACGCTGTCCAGAGTGCACCAGAGAGAGAGAGATATTGCACAGAACCTGTGCCCAGGGTTCCCAGGCTCCAGCCCCACCCCTGGCTCATCTTCAGGATACAGCAGCCATTTCTGGGCATAAAGCAGATGATTGGGGAATAAATTATCATCATAAAGTCACCCCAAGACACTTGGTTTTTTCTTTTCTTTCTTAGCAATAGGAACAGGAGAACCTAAAAGTCTTTGGAAATTGGTCTTTAACATATGTGCTCTGTGAGGGAAATGTTTTTCCCAGTGAGAAAGGCAGATCATGGGGATGTGTTGTCAAATGTTGCTACCAAGACAGAGATCCAGTAAATGGACTTCTCCTGGTGATAAATTATAATGGTGAAGAGACAGTCAAGTGGCAGCACAAGAGCTGTACTAGTCTTTACACCCCTGATTTTGTTTTTAACACAACTTTTACTTCACAAAGACACATTTTTGTGAAGTCTTGTACTTTCCATTTTAGAAGCTATGGGGGGTTTTATTGTTGGTTTTGCTCTTCTTGTTGTTTGTTGGGTGTTTTTCAGAAAATTCACAGTGTCACAGTCATGCAGTGTAAGAGATTCTGGCTTACTCCCAGTCCCAGCTCCTGCTTGGCATAGGGAGTTCAGGAATGCCTCAGCACAGGGTTGATGACTTGCCTGTGCCAAGCAGGAGCCACTGCTTTGGACTGGAGTGGCTTCTCGGGTGCCTGTGTTGGGTAACAGATCCACCAAACTTCTCGTGTTGGTTCTTGTGAGGGTGTTTGCTTCTGGACCAGGCTGTGGACTGGTTTAGGTTGAGTTCACTGTGGTAGGATGTACTTCCTGGTCTTTTATTCACAGGGGTGATTTCTCAGCTCTTCAGGCCCACATTATGTACACACAATATTAGCCAGGATTTCCTGCCAGTTTTTACCATGTCTCATGTCCAGCACATTCCAAGCATTGCAAGACAAATACTGCACCTGTCATAGCCATTTGAGCTGGATCTTTGTTGCTTCATCAGTTGAAACAGAGGACACAGACAGGAGCCCCTGCATCTAAATGTTCTCTTACAAGATGCTTTTAAGACACAGCAAAATGGTATAACTCATTATCCTCCTCTGACTCTGTTAATAAATTTACCTTTAAATTTGAACCTGTTTTGCCCTTGGAGTGTTTTTTTCCCAGTCCTTATCTCAATTCATGGATCCTTGTTTTTTTCCCCCTCCTCTGCCTAACTATAACCAGAGAGGGTGAACGAATGGCTTTCATGGGTGTCTGGTGTTTGGCCAGTGTCAAACCATGACTAGTAACTTCTCAGTGCTGTTTCATTATACATCTAAAACCCAAAGTTATATACCTCAAAACTTGCTGATGTGCAACTAAAGTATCACTGGACCTGAGTGAATGTGGCCCACTCTCTCCCACACCTTTCATGTTGTTTTCCTGATTTCTGTCACTGCTTACAGGAAATAAAAATGTGCATTGGCTGACTAAATCATCCTTCATAGGTAAAAAAGAACAGTCCATTAGTTGATGCCAGGTGAAAGCATTTACCTTGAGTTTGTTGAGTGTCTGCTGGTTTAAGAACTCTGCTGCAGGGATGATGTCTTGACAAAATACTCAGCTTCAACAAAAACTTCCATTAGTAATGCAGTCTTAGTTGTACTTTAGTTATTCCTTCCTTTCCACAAGATATTTCTAGAAATACTTCGAAAGCCTTTTAATGCCTTATTTTTAGCCTACGGTGACCTTGCTGGAATAAAAGATTTGATGAGGAGATTGGCCTGCAAGTGTACTTTCCCTTATTAACAAAATTGGAGGGAGTGTGTGTAGGAGAAACTCTTGCAGGGAAAAAGGTATCTGTTGTTGTGTACCAGAGCTGCAGCACTTTAAAGGGTGCTGCTTGTTGCCTGACCACAGGTCAGATGCTTTTACTCAAATTAAAAAAAATACTTTGCAGTTATTTAACAAACTATTTTGGAGCTCATAAAAGTGAACTATTCTTTGCAGTGTTTTAGTGCCTTCCCCAAAACTTTCTTGAACCCTTGCAATATTTGTTCTGTTTCAGTTGTAGCAGGTTTCCATAATAAGGGCTAGTTTAACTTCCTCTCTCTATGGCTGTTAGTCTGTGCAACATATAATTAATGTAGAAAAAGCAATATATAATTTGTTTATGCAGATGGACCACACTATTTTAAAGAGTCTAGTAAAACTTGATGGTTTACCACTTAGAAACATTCTTAAATGTTCAGAGTCCATGGTATTTCCCCACAGTGATTTATAATACAGCAAGAAATGGAAAGCTTAAGAAAAAGGAGGAGGATTTGGATGGAAACACTTAAAATTTCTTGGCAGATATTTACTGCTAAGCTTAGGTTTTTTTCTCTTTCCTCCTGGGAGTGAGAGATTTCAAGGAGGAAATGGCAGATCTGGGTTCCTGAGAGTGTTTTCTGAAGGCAAGCTCAGGGAACAGCCTCATTTACATCGCAGACCACATCCCTGGGAAAATGTAGCCTGGGCTCCTCACCTGGAGGCTGCCTGGGGCTTCTGGGAAGGAGCCCCAGCTGTCTGACCAAGAGTGGCTGGCACTGCTGCCAGGCTGGGGCTCTCTGCACTGCCCACAGTTCATAGAGGAGCAGTAAGAAACAGCCTTTTTCTCCTTGGAGAAAATGGAGTCGTAGAGGTGCAACTAGAAATTTAAATTACTGTTCCTGAAACCCAGGGCTAAAGACCTGCATAAGGTTTAAACTATTCTGGCATTGCATGAGCGGTGCTATTTTGCTCTTATCAGATACATTTCAAGGTTGTGAAGTGATGTTTGAAATTCTCACAGATGGTAGATGCATAGGGTCATGCTACTCATTACATAAAAAACCCCCCAGAAAACAAACAACAAACGAATTTACAGCGCTGTGCATTGTTTATGACACTTGGGGGGAATAATCATCTTATTGAAGATTTTTTTTCTGATTTTTGAAAAGACAAGGAGATGCAAACCAAGTCTCAGCACTTCGGGGAGTGGGATACATCCTGTTTTTTCCCCTTACTGCTGGACTACAGTCTGCTTTGGGGTTGTGGGTTTGATTCTCTGTATGGTTGAATAAGATGTAAAACAAGCACGAGGTCTTGATCTCACCTCCTGGAGTAAAACCATATCCAAAGTAAACAACAAACTAATGCCATGGGTTTAGAAGATGGGTTTGGAATGCTCCCCAGGAAGTTTGCTCTGGTTGGCTCTTCCCACCCCTAAGAAGGATGGTTTTGCAAAGTTCTGTGTAGGTTTTTGCCCAGTCATTGTCTACATGATTAACTTAATTAGTTAAGAAATATCAGACATCAGAATGGCCTGGGCATGTTCTTATGCCCAAGGAGTCAGTGTTTATCTCAAAACTCTGAGTACTTGGGGAAAAAAGCCAATTAATCTTACAAGCAGATTGACTTGGCAATCAGAAATTGCTTGGCAACAAGGATAAAGTGAAATATATATGGATGAGGGACCCCATTTAGCAGTATTTACCCTGGCAAAAATCCCTTTGGCTTTGCTGACAGTGCTGGTGGAGTCAAAAAGGCTGAGTCGCCAGGGAGCAGAAGGAATTCAGTGGGAAGCATTCTT
>VZTR01025675.1:7888-54090 GCA_013400775.1 Chaetops frenatus
AATATATAATTAAAGATATCAGCAGCTAATTTGTTCTTTTCCATTTCTTCTGTCAAGCTGTTCCACCCAGGAATTCTGTAATCATAAGACCTGTGACTAACGACACATTTTGAAAAATGTCCAAATGAAGTTTTTTGGTTATATTGTGATGGTTACATCATTCAGGTCACTGTAGAAAGACTTGCATTTTTAACATAATTGGCAACAGCCCTGGAAGTGTTGGCTCAATTTTTGCTCATTGAATGCTATAGTCTCCTAAACAAACTGCCTGTGTACAGCTGGGTTCAAATAGCTAAAAATAGTAATGGTGAGATTTTCTTCCTGTTTGAAGAAGAGGAAGAAATTAAAAAAAAAAAAAAAAAAAAAAAAAAAAAAAAAAAAAAGGATGTGTGGGATAAAGTTGGCTTTACGTTTATTCCTGATATTTTATTGTCATTTGGAGACCAAGTATATCAGTTTTCAGAGTAGCTTTCTGAGATTACACAGAAGTATACAAATTTTGGATTGTGTTTCTTACTTCAAAAGTTCAGAATTTCTTTTGTCAACTAAATCTTTATTTTTGCTAGTCTTCTGGCATTACCTATGCCTCTTCTTATTTAAGTTTTGGTTGATTTTTTTGATTGGTTAGGTTTTAAAGTTAATATTTTGACAAAGAGTTTCATGTCAAGAAAACACTCTCCCCTTTCCTTTCCCAGTTGATTACCATACTATTTTTTAATTGGCAAAAAGTGATATCACAGCTGATAGTACTAATATCAATAAGGTTTTAGAAAGTTAATTTGCCACCACAGAAAAAAATAGTTATAGACCATTTTGCAGTTATATTAGGTGAATATAATTTCTTTAACTAAGATTCTTGAACCCCAAATCTCACATCATTTCCATGCAATAATTTACATTGAATAATTTCCATGTTTGTCCATATTTTGCTATTAAGACACTTTAAATTTTAATGAGTAGTTACTTTTTCCAAACAGAAGGCATCATATTCTGCCAAAGACAGACTGAGAAAGCAAGTAGAAAACCTCTGGGTGCTACAGAGACATGAAGCATTGTTTGACAAGAAATTCAGTTTATTAAGTTAACAGAAATGACATTTCTATTGTAAAGCTATTCTGTCTTATATAGAGGCAATTTCATTCCATTGCTTCATTCTATTGCTTAGACCTCAATCTGGTGTGGATTAAATAGAAGCATTTAAGGTTCTCAGGTCTCTGTTGTTTTACATGCAATGTTCTTATGGAAAACAAATGACAGTAGACTCACATTAGGAGAAATCAGTTTGTAAACTGTAGCTTTCATGATGCATGACTACATTTCTTTCTGAAGTCTCTGTTGCATTTGGGAGAAAGAGATGCAATCCTATTAGTTTTAGAAGACTGGTTTCAGTTTACACAGTCACTTGAGCTTGGACTTTAACGTGACTGATTAGGAAAATTCAAATTAATCGGTAAAAAGACTATGACTTTATCCCTGGAAAAAGTATCAAGAAATTCCTAGGATTATTTTTTTTCGATGTATCATATATGATTTTTCTAGATGACATTGGCTAACTGTCCAAGTTAAAAACAAAAATCCAAACAGATTTTTTAAAAATGTAATGCATTTTTGCATTAAAGGAATTGCAACATAGATGTGTTACAGTGCATTAATTGGTAAGGAAAAAAAATTTATTATGTTAGAAAAAGCAAAAAGAGGAATGAAATAGCCTAATTTCATTGATAGAGCATTGCTCTTTCTCATTCTATTCACAGACTTTTCATTAGCAGTTTTACCTTCCTGTAGACAAAATAAAAAGTTTTATTATCTTCTGGCTAGAATATAGGACATGTTGCATGGACTCCCAGGAAAGTTATGTTTTATGACATTAAACCTTTGTCCTACCAAGTGTCGGAGCACTGCCAACAGACTTGTGATTTGACTGTTAATTCAACGTACTAAAAAATCAATTTTGCTACCATGTAATAGCAATTAGATCTCATTTTCATATGGCCTTTAACAAAATATAAAGGATTTACTCTGTCTCCAGTGTTTCAATATTTTAATAGACAATAATTCCTCTGTGTTCATTAACCAGAAACATTTGTTCCAGACTTTATCTGAGAAAGTAGAACTCTTTAAGATGCAACTAAGCACATTTCTAAAATGCTTTAAAAAAAAAAAAAAAAGACAAAAAAGCAACCAACATGCCCTCTAAATTATTTTAGACTTTTTCTACAATTTCAAACATCTTGAAAGTCATTCATAAAAGCCAATTAAAAGCTAGCCTGTTGGCTCAGCAGGAGGGACTCATAGATCCCTTTTGCATAATCCTCACTGAGGTATGATTAAATGGGTAAAGGCAAAGGAATATCAAGTTTCTAGACTTAAAAGTGACAAAGGAGTTAGTTACTCCTCACAGGAACTGAAGGGGAAAAATCAATTACAATGTCTGTGCATCTGAAAATATGGCTTATACCCCTGCATGATCATCAGAGCTGAGCAAATGAGAGAGCAAAGAGGGAATGGGAGACTGAGGAAGTGATCACCAGTGGATGCATTAGAAATTCAGCAGGCTGAAATCAATATCAGTTAGAAAGGAAGAAAGAAAAATATTTTGATGTCAATTCATTCATGCTTCCCCATTTGACTTGCAGTCAGGGCCATCCGCTTTGTAGCTTAGTGAGAACTGGTAGAAGTGTTTATGCCTGATTGTGATTTCTCTTACTGTTGAAGCAAACCAGAAATTAATCCAATGAAATCAGCCCAGAAGTACTTAAATAAGATTAGTGTAAAAATCAGACCCCTTATATTTCTGTGACATAAATCTGTAGGATTTATGGCTACTTCTTTCAGACACCCCTCAGTTCTTCAGACAGAATTAATAAATGTAATTCATAGTAGTTTCTGCAATAACTGCATCAGTTATATTCTTGGCTACTTCCTCCTCTAAGAGGGGCATCAGGTTTTACCTCTCCTTCCTGAGGAAGATATATATTTAGCTGAGGAATGCTTTTTTAAAAGATGTATTTAGCTTGAGTTCTGGATGAAAGGGTCTTGGTTTTCCTAGCAGGTCAATCTGCCCAATTATAGCAGGAAGTAATAGGCCTGCCCTGGTAATCATACCTACTCTTTACTTATGAACACTGCAAGCACTGTCTGCAAAGTAATGACAGGGATTCTGCTCTCCCTGCACTGCAGTCAACTGCACTTTGCTACTACTCTTTAACTCACTCTGAAGAAAGTGTGGGCAACTCATATAAAAAATTCCAGAGATGCCCTTCTGTGATGGCCAGACAAGGCATAAGCAGTTATTTTAAATATCGACACCTTTCCAGTTTAAAGCACACTTCATTTTCAATACCCTGCTGAAAAAGTAGAAGCAGTTGGCTACTAAATCTTGTTTCACGTGATTTTGGGAATTCTTTAAGAATATCACCCTGTTCCTCTGCAACATAATTTGTCTCCCCTTTCCACACTTCATTCACCTCTCATCTGAAAAAATGAAAACTCATTACTGTCAGAAATGTCACACAGAGAAACCTTTCCTCACTGAAAAGAGACTGCTAAACTGAGGTCTTTTAAAGGTAGAGTACAAGGCTGCCCAACTACAGCTCTGAAGGACTGGCAGCTGCCTTGACATACTGTGCTTGTGGACAAATTGCCATAAATGTCTACTTTTCCACTGACTTAATTGGCACTTCACCCAAGCAGATCAGGATTCATTCTTTCACATTTTTCTGTTCAGACACAAGGAAAAGACTCTATTAGCTGCTTTGATGTAAACCAAACCTTTAGTCAGTTAACAGGACCTATCAATTTGTTCAGTTCACCTAGTTCAGCCAAATCAGAAAAAAACCAACTTCAGTTCCTTTTAGTGCATTAAATGAACTGCAGACAGCTGTCAATAGAATGGATCAGTGCACTTGACTAATATTTTGAACTTTATCAGTAGGACCAGAACTGAAAAGACAGAAAAGTGCCTCTCCATAGCCACCCTTGTTGTGAGAAATATCTTCCAATAATATGTTTACAAAAATTTCAATTCAACAACCACTTTTTTCCCCAAAGTCTTTGCTTTTAAATTAATAGAAATATTTCAGTTGTCATATGTTTATATTGTATAACATTATTCAGAGACAAGATTTTAACCCACCTACAAAAATGCTAGATACTATGAAAAAAACACATTTAAGCAAGAATTGTGGTTTTAAAAGCCCCAGGGGAACATGGTCTTCATCTGAGGTCAATTACTGCAGCTTAAAGCTCTATTGGGCTACACAATTTGGTACGTGGTGTAAGAAGACTGGACAGAGATCCTCTAAAATAAAATGCTTATTTGACCATGGCCTTTGAATCATGTGAGTTTTTCTTAAGACCATTTTCTAGCTTTTACTTATCACAAGGAAAAAAAAAAAAACACCTCAAAATGTAATCATTAACAACTGAGTGTAGGGGGTAAATGTCTAAGGCTGAACCAACAAAACTTCAAGCAGAGCCTGCTGCTTGCTAGCTGCAATTGTTGTGGACTGCTTGTAAATGTTGACACCTGGTCTAAAGAAAAGTGGCATGCCCCAAATCCTCCAGTTAACAGAGACATGAAACCCAGGAGTCTGTTCACACATTGCATTATTTAGCTTGGGAAAGTGGAGAGCTTGGGGTTCTAAAAAGAAGGGCATGTGGTGGAAAATAAGAGTTCTCTAAATGAAGTAGTCATCATAAGAAGAAGGGAACCTGAAAAGAAGGCAGTGAATACCGTAGCTGAAGGAAAGATCCTGGAGGTGGAGGAAGATCCTTAAGACCAGACAGCTTCACAGACACAAACACCAGGCATGGAGAAAAATGCTGGGGCCACGGAGGGGCTTGGGCTGATGATGCCCAAGGCAGGTGATGGCAAGCAGCAGCACAGCAGGAGCTGACAGGATTCTGCCTGATCATCTGTGCCAGCAGGTTCCTCCCTGCTGGGAAGTGCAGACCTAGCAAGCTGGCAAAGAGTGAGGGAGGGAGTGAATACGTGGTATCATCCAGCAGAATAAAACCTTGAATCTTGTTGACTCTTAATAAATAACAGAGTACCCTGCTCCTGTTTGGGCTGTGATTTTCTCCATCCCTCCCCTAACAAAAGCAGTGTCAGAAATGGGATGCAGTGACCCTTGCTGGAAGGGTATCAGGGGATCCCTCCAGCAGCAGTTGTGTGTCACTGTGAGTGTCTCTACGTGCAGGTGGCAGGTGCACAGCTCTCCACCTTGCTGGACTCTATGGATCCTGGCAGGGAACCGCCCTGGGGATTTAACATGCTGGCAACCACAAGCTTTTGTGGCAGTAAGTTCAGCTGTTGGGCTCTTAATTCAGTGCATTTGTCTGCATAAAAAGTGATGAGAAATGGATGCTGGCCTCCAAACTAATCAAAGAAAACAAAGCAGAATGAAACTAATGTCCTGATGCCATCCTTATTATTAAGCACATAAATATTTCAGTCTTCGGTGTCATTTACTTTGGAATCTGTGTGTATTGTTGACTTCTCAAGAGGCAAGAGGATGCTCCTTTTAGGTGGTCAATTCAATTTTTCAAATAGGACAAGCTGTGAGGTGGTATTACTCAGAATTTATACGGATGGTTATATTTTGCCAGAGTCACACACATAAATGTGGAAAGTAGTAGTAGCAGAGAAACTTTGGATTTGTAAACATAAATCCACAGCATCCATATGTGGACTGAGCAGAGATGACCTGGATT
Source organism: Chaetops frenatus (assembly GCA_013400775.1). Taxonomy (NCBI): domain Eukaryota; kingdom Metazoa; phylum Chordata; class Aves; order Passeriformes; family Picathartidae; genus Chaetops; species Chaetops frenatus. Next base: position 13,604 of record VZTR01025675.1, read on the forward strand.
AATTCAAGTATTAATGAAAAAAAAAGTTTAAAAAAAGAAAGGAGGATCAGAGGAAAGATGAATTATGGGTCACATGGATGAATACACTAGGAAGTTACCCAATGTAGGCATGTTTTCTTAAAGTAGAAAGCAAACACATCCAGAAGGGCTTCATGAGCCATAATTCTCTTAAGAACTATTAAAATGAGAAGTGCAAGTGCACTTCTGTTTTGTGGCTTAACATATTTTCTCTGTATGTAGGGAGGCACAAGCTTTGATCATCTGATGTCCCTTGATGTTTTAATGATTTCTTGTTTTGCCTCTAATATTTCATTCTTTGTTGTGCATATCCACTTACCTTTTACTTTAGGGTTACATAAATGTTAAAATTGTTTTGATTTGTAGGTAGTCTGCTGTAAGAAAAAACTTGGTTGATGTTTTTGGAATTGCATTGTGTTTTCTAAGATATAAAAGCACATCTGTTAAAATATGGATGGGTCAAACATGACCATCACTATTTGAGATTTTTGCCAGGCATTTATATCCATGACCACAGCTTTACAGGATGATCCCAAGATCATTTACGTGAACCCCTCCACAGATTATTGCAGGGAAAGCAAACATTAAACCCATTATGTCAGAATCAAGGTGATTTAATGGTGAGTTTGGTAATAGCTCCTCTTAATATTTTTTCTATGTCTCAGAGACAAGGAATTTAGGTGCATTGCCTCAGAGAGGATTATTTGATGTTTAGAATGCTAGCATGTATCACAATTCTCCTTTTTGGTCCCCTGTTGAGTCACAGGAAGAACAGTGTCCCCAGTCTTAGAAAGGAGGGCAACATCTTTAAATAATAAGCAGTGGGAAATCTGTTTATGATTCAATATCAAGTTTGAAATTTGTGCTAGGGAGCCAAAAGCAGATTAGTTATATCCTTTACAGGAAATATTGCCATAGAAACTGAGGGAATACTTGCTAGCTGCTAGAAGCAGAGACATAGGACTTATTTTATTTTTGGGGGGCTTTTTATAACAAAAATCCTGGAAGTTTCAGCAGAAGCAATATTTTTATTCCACTGAGATTTATACCTTTATTTTATATTTTATTATTTGTGATGTACTAACCTGTATAAACTTCCCTGGCCTGCAGAAGTATTCTAATTTCAATTCATTACTTCATCATAATAAAAGTTATTTCAAGGTACATTAGGCTTCTCCTGGAAGAATACAAATATGATATGTTTGTTTCAAACAAACAAATGAAAAAATAAGTGGTGATGGGAGGGACATTTTTTCATTCAGCACTCAGTGAACTGAGACTGTCTCAAAAATCTCCAGTTGGGTTCAGAGCTATTACCTATGTTTTGCACTGCTTAAAACATATTGAAAGAGTAGGAAGAAGGTGATTCATAGAGTTTTAAGGGAGAAGCTGAAGTCAGAAACCTGTGTCAAGAAAAAAAATAAAAACAAAACCAAAACACCAAAAAAAAAAAGACAATGTATCAGGGAAATTTCCCCTGGCAGTTTCTCCAGATAATTGCAGGAACACGTGGCAGAGCCCTCAAAAGTGTACTATAAATATACACGTGCATAAGAATGGAGGGGATCATCTCCCTGCTGTCTTTTCTCTACACGTAATTTTTCCAAAACCAAACAAAATGCCACGGTTTTACCTCAACTGAAAACAAAGTACCAGGCAGCCACTGCCTCAATCTCCACCACATCCAGTCAGATGGGGAAGAGAATTGCAGAAAAAAGGTAAAACACAAGGGTTGAAATAGGAACATTACTAATACTAATACTAATTAATATAGGAAAATAAAACCCAAGAAAAACAAGTGATACATAATACAATACTGATGTGCACCAGCTTTGCTATTTCCTTTGAGTATAGGAATGATTTATGTAGGTTGGATTACTTCAAACACACAGAAAACTCTGTTGGATGACACGGTAGCACAATAATTTTCCTGATCCAAAATATCACTTTCAAGAGTGCATTAATGCAAAATGAAATAAGGACATTCAGACCATGAAAGCAACCAAGTGGAAGCAATTTGTTAGCTAAAATTCTATACTGCATCAATTTTTGAATGGAACAAAAGAAGGAATCATACATTAAAGAACCCTTGGTAGTGTGAAAGTGACATATTTCCTTCAGTTAGGAAATCTATCGTCTTCTTTCAGTGCTATGATCTAAACTGAATGCTCCTGGTTAAATATCCATATCCACATATCTATGGTAATAGATAGATGAGAACTTTCTCAAGAAAGATGAATAAATTTCACTGTACAGGACAGCTGGGCGAAAACACAAATGCCAAGCATGTGGCCGAATTAGACAGAAAATTTATTAATGTAATTTCTCAGACAACAGCTAGGCATTACTTTATACACTGCAAATATGGTGCAACAAAGACAGTATCAGCCCATTTTTGGACTCTTCTTTCCCTAACCACTTGTAGTTGCAAGACTTTGAAAATGAAAGTATTTTTTCATTCTTGCTGTGTCAAAGATAAATAATTTCAACTCATTTGTAAAAATATTCCTCTTTGCAAATTTTCAGTTTTAGTTTATCAAGAGGCATTTCTTCATGCAAATATCTACATAATGCACAAGAAAGTTCTGTCTAGTAAATCACAGCAACTCAGACCCAACCTCTTGATCAACTCCCTTAAATCACTGACTTGTTAATAAATAAATAAATTTTAAAAAATAAAAGGTCCTTTCTACTTTGGCAAAAATCCCCAATCCATACCCCACTGCCCCTCTTTGTTCTTCACACTCTTACAAAATACTAGGAATAGGATGCCCAATAACTAAAGCGTAATTTCTTGTCAGTCCATTATTTTCAATTCTGCAGTGCGTGGCACTGCAGGTACCTTTAGAAGAGATACTACTGTCTTTTCTGTATGCTTGGGGTAAGTTTTCGAAGACGTAAACATCAATCAAAAAAAAGAGAAAAAGAGCTTCAGTAAAAAAGTTTGCTTTGCATGCCTGTATGTTTTATGATTTTATAAGACTCTAGAATGTCATTCCAGGAAAAAAAAAACCAACAGTTTTGTGTGTGTGACATTTGCAAACCACATCAAGTGAAATACCAGTGAAAAACATGATTTTATTTTTACAAACAGTAGCTGTCAGATTATGGCATATTTGATATCTCATGGCAGTAGAGGAAAAGGAGGTAAAATATTCCATAATCACTTTCTTACACAGGTTGCCACAAACTGCCCCTGTGAATTGTGTAGAGGATCAATAGATGCATTTACTTCCTTTTCTGTGAAATGAAATCTCATCTTCTGTTTAAAAGCAAAACAGAGACATACAGATACACAAATTCTCCAGCCATCCACCTCCATTCTTTTTAACTGAATGCTTATGTACATTGCTCCCTCAGCACTCTACTGACAACAACTCTCTAAGCTATGAACTCTGTTTCCAAAGACATTGCATCTTCACTGGGATTCTTCCTCAAAAACTATCATGGTTTAATTTTTTTCCCTTTTCTTCTCTAGTCCTGTGTAACGCTCCAAAGATTTTTCTTTCAGCTTCCTAAAGAGGTAGAAAGAGGTTCCTCTATTCCTCTTTTTGCTCCCCTGCCTTGAGATAAACTTGAGTGGCAGCCAGTTGAGGGGATTAAAATGGGACAAAAATAATTTCAGATGAAACATTTAGCTGATATCTTTCCTCCTAGATTATCTGGAGGAGAGTGAATATATGTTTTTGGGTAAGTCACTGTTCAGCAAATCACCTGCTTTTATTTGCAAAGTGACTAAAATATTTAATAACTTGTAACATCTAGCAAATGCACTTCAAAAAACCTAGGAATGGCTATGGTGATAGAAATACAGATAAAAAGTTGCTATTTATTATTTAAATTTAGTTTATGTTAAAAAATATAACAACTTCACTGCTGCATGCAAACCTCATTCTGAACAGAGAAGCCCTGATGCAGTGTAGGTCAAGCCACACAGAAGGAGCAGCAAGAGGCTCTCAGAATAGGCTGCTGGTTTTTGTTCTGAGCTAACTGGTGGAGGCAGAGGGAGTGGGACCTTTCATTGCAACCCTGGCCCTTGTTCCCCTGAGGATGTGGCCCCCTTGCCTTTGCCAGGCATAAATGCAGCTTTGGGTAATGGGACTACTGGCTGTCCTGCACTGGGCAGGCACAACCTGCCTGGGCCAGCTGCAGTTGCTCCTGAGGGGATGGGAGCAATCACTGCCTGCCTAACACTCCTGCCAGTCAGAGGAATGTATGGTGCCTCACATAAGCTTGTTTTAAAACAGGGTGGTCATGGCCATGTGAGGGCCACTGAGGGAGTCGCGTGCTGGTGATAATGTAATTCTGTCACTCATTATGCACTGAGCCCAACCTCCAGCTACACAAGTTGTCTTACCAATGAAGTTGAATGGGTTGGAGTTTCATGCACAGGGAGAACAAAAGAAGCTGAAAATAGGAAGAAAGGAGAAGAGGTGTGTCTCTAAGTGTTTCTTTATCTTTTCTCTTTTTTGCTTCAATACCGAATCAGTAAATAGATGTTTGTTAATTGACAATTAATAGTCAACAGTGTCTATGACATAATGTGATTTCAAGGCAGAGTTCAGTTGTGGACTCTGTGGACAAATATTGGAGAACAATGGAGTGGAAAATCTGACTATGTACTCCAGAGAATGAATCAAAGCTTCTGGAGTTTCTTGTCTAACTAGACAATCAGTCTGTGGGAACACACTGCCACCCAGCTGTAAGGGACACGGTGTGCCCTGCTCTTATGCCAGTACCCCATGGCAGCAGTGAGTTTAAGGTGCTTATCCAACAAAGGCTTGCTCATGTATTTAGTTTTCACATAGCAGGTAAATTCTGCCTGCACTATAATCAATGGGAGCTTTGCCAGTGTCTTGATAAGGGTTGGGTTTTCACCTTGAAGTCAGTGGCATTACTCTCAAGGTATAAAGAGAATTAAGTGAGTAAACCTAGGAAGAACTAGAACCAAATTTATTCATGGTGCCTTACATTGCTTTATGGATTGATCTTGGGGTTGCTAGATTTTAGTTACTGTAAAGTTTGTTTTGTGAGTTCACATTGATTTGTGAGTTCACAGAATAATGCTGAGACTAAAGGTGAATTAGCAAACTTTTATTATTCAAATACTAGGTTTTAAATTGCTTATAAAATTGCAGTTACACAAAATTCTGTTCTCAGAGTTTACTTACAAAAGAGAAAGGTGAAAACCAGGTAAAATAGATTCTGTGTTTCAATACATGAGACATAACTTGCTCATATTTAAACATAGCATCTATAAACAATTAACATTTTAGAGATGGATAATGCCCCTCATTAACAGTTTTTTATCTATTTCAGACGTGAAACTGGTTTGCTAGATTTGTGTTCTCTTTCAGTTCATATAGGAGATAAAATGTAATTTCCAGGGTAGATAATAGAAATTTACTCTGAAGGGAAAAAATGATGTTGTTTTTATACTGAAATCTAGTGTAGTAATTTTCTATGTATTTGTGGAAAAAAATGTCACTCGGTGCCTTTAAAAAAGAGTGTAAATCTAAAAAAAGGTTCTGATTGACCATACTTAAATGAAAGCAACAGCTGTCGAATCCTGATCATGAACTTTTTCTGGTAATTCTGATTATAAAATATCTCATTGGTGCTAAGTTGATATTTCCTATTTGGTTTTGATTACAGCTAGATCCAGATGTACTAGCTGGGCTAGGAGCAAGAAAGTGTCCTTCCCTATGATCTTCAGCAGCAATAATCTCAGCTGTTATTCACCTCCTCCCTCCCCTTTTGCTCTACTGCAGCTTCTTGTGCTGTGCCTCTCTTCTTCCCCAGATATCCTGTGCACCCACCTTTCAGCCTCCGTTCTGCCCAGATTTCACCTAACCATGGGAAGGTATGAATTTTGGGGAAAAAAGTGAAGTTCACAGAACTGGTGACTTCCTGCAGTTGAATTATTAAAATTAGCAGCGTCTTTCATATTAAAGAGAACCTGATTGCCAGCAGTGATCATATGAAGCATATTCCAAGACCAGAGTGTACACTGATGGCAAGCTGCAAGCTTGTGTGTCAAAGTCAATTTATCTTTGAGAATTTTAGGCCACACAGCAAAGTGGGTTAAGGAACTCGGCCATCAACGAACACTCTGGCAAATCCACAACCTGTCAGCAGTTTCTCTGCCTCAGCTGAGCTGGAAAGAAAGGAATTGATGGTAATCAATAGTGCTTAATTGTCATATGCAATACTGCATAATGGCAACACTGAACAGCCAAGCTATTAATGACAGCTCTCTGCTTTGGGGAAAGCATAGCACAGATGTAACTTCCTGGAAATATATTCCAATTGTCCATGTGTTTGGCCATTAAATTTTCCCTCTCCTGCTGATTTTCCAACATACATGAGAAGGGGTTTGTCCTTTAGTACTGCATTGAAATCACAAATATAGATGTGACTATCTACAGGGTCCCCAGTTCATTGCAAGGTACTGAGGCATTACTAATATTTCTCTCAGAAGAAAACATAAACAGACATAGTATTCATGCATCTATGGACATCATTGTGAGAGGATATACTGAAATGGTATATAATTTTCTTTATAAGTTTAGACATTATACGGAAGAACTGATGATAGCAATGCATCCTTCATGTGACCATATATGTCTGTGATGTAGTGTCATCCTTGAGGTAGAGAGCAGGGCTGGAGTTCCACTTTGCACTCCATCTTTAGCTGCCAAATATTAAATGGTTTTTTTGCTAAGCTGTTAAGCTTGAAGTACATGTTTCTGTGTCTCTTGACTGATATTTATATAGATACGAGATTTTATTGGCCTAGTGCATTGTGATATCTGAAGGAATTTATTGTGGTTACTCTGTGAGATATAAAATCAATGAATTCACACTTGGGTACACCTCTACATGCAAGTTTTAATATATACATCAGATAGGAATTGTTGATGTACGGCTTCCAATTTCTCATATCTTTTTTCTGTTACAGCACAGTGCCCTAGGTTTTTTCCTCCATTCTTCTTACAAATATATGTTTGCTTTGCCATCCTGCCTTATATCTTGAAAAGGGATTCATTTTGATGGGCCATATACCCAAATGAGCTTGTGGATAACATGCCACTATCAGTCACTTATAGCTTAAAATTTCACGTCTTTTTTAGAAAACATTTTTGCTACATTTCTAATGAAGGTAGTGCTTTTGCACAATTCATTCTTAGACTCTGATAAGCACAGAAGAGGAAAACCTAACAAATTTTGGTTTCTGAGTTACCTCAGATACATGTGCTTGATATATTGTATATCAAGCACAGAAATACACATACACACACACACACACACACACACACACACACACATCCACCCCAACTTTAATAGTGCTGCCATGACCATATTTTTCACTCTGATAAACAGGAAAAATCACAAAAACACCCAGGGAAAATGTTATATAGTAAACAACAGATTATCATAATTTTTGGTTGTTATTAAGCATATTAAGACAACAGTACCTTGCTATATCTTTCTCTATTCTTGGCTGTACCACATTAAGTGAGGTGTTGTCCAGTGTGATGTCCCTTTATCTTTGAGGTGAAGTGGGACTTTGAGTTTCATTATTGTTTAGCTCCTTGTACCATTTGCAAAAGAGTTTTCTGGAAGCCTGAGCAGAGCTATCTTCTTTAAGGAGAAAAGCATGACAGCATCTTTGTAGACAAGATGCTAAGAGATGATTATGCATTTACTGATAACTAAAAAACCAAAACTGTGTGAAATAAAACCCCACCATACAGAACTCTGCCCTTGGGAAAAAGAATCAGAAGAGGAAGGCATTATAAATGCTAGTCATATTATTGAATGCACCATTCAAAGGTATTCAAATATTAGGGCAAGAACAGTTAATTTGAGAATAAAACAGGAAGAAAAATATGCACATTTAAATATAGTCATGCTTCTGCTTTGGATAATTAAATGAGCTAAATCTAATATCTATTTTATGTATTATGTATTTTTATGCATTATCTGTTAAGTCTCTTCTCAATTCCTGTACGTACTCAAGCTTTCTCTTGAGCAATCTAATTACCATATACTCTATTGTATATGTAATAATGTACCATACAAGTGTGTTTCTTAAGCAAACAAAAAGCCCCAAATCCAGTCAATGTGTTCTGCTTGGCATCTGTTCTGATGGTGCGCAAAAAGAAATTTTCCCCTAAATATTACTGTGTTATTTTCACTTTGGAATTACAGAAAAGTTAAAATTTTCACAGCCAGAGAGACACACTGTTTTCAAAGTTCTTAGTCTAAAACTGTTCTTTGAAGAAGCCATCACTGCAGGTAAATTTTAACTTACTTTTCAATGTAAAAACACCCAGGTTCATCCTGTCTTAATATAAAGAAAACAAAACGAAATTGTGTGAAATATGCTGTATGGTAGCTGCCTAGAGCAACATTAGGAATATTTCTGTGTTGACCTTTTAGAAGTCTGAGAATTTTTTTAATCCAATATTATAATTCTATATTCTCTAACATCCTTTTATATAAATGTATTGATTCAGTTTTCCCTAATTGTGGCAGATTTGACCACTGGTGGCTTGAGATTTATTCACCAGTTTTCTTTCATTCCATATACCTCTAAGAAATGTATTGCTGTCATTTTGTGGTGAGGACATTGCTGAGTCAGAATGGCAATAAATTGTGAATAATATCTCTGCAAACGGGTTATTCTAGCCCATCTCACCAGTACTTACATGCTTGAGTGACTACAGACAAATGCTTTTCCTTCGTCATTATGAAATCCCCATTCCCACCTCTTATATAATCCTAGCCCAAGCTGCCTCTAATTCTCAGGTCTGAGTACTTTCCTTGAAGCAATGATACAAGAACAGCAATGATTCACTTTCAGATGTGCCTACGCAACAGCAGAAACTTGCCAAGCTAGAGAATGAAATGTGCAAGGTCAGTGACAGTGCAATGGAGAAACTTTGTGAAATACACGTAAATACCTAATTCTAAAAGAGATTAGCAATCAGCTAAACTGGAGGTACTGATTTCTCACAGAATATATTCCCTTCTTAATGATTTGTTTTGTTTTAGGAGTTTTTTTAAAGCACAAGGCATTTCCAGCCCTTCATGCAGATACGCAGCAAAGAGTACCCAAGTTCCACAAAAATTTAAACTTCTCATATTTGGGTTTCCACTCTAGCCTCTGATTGCCCCTGCATTTTTTAAGCTCTACAGAGAAAATGCCCCTTCTCACAGCAGTACCCTAACTACAGAAGTAGAATTTATTTTGCCTATTTCTCCTATCCTTATGCTTTGAATTCTCTTATTCCATCCCCCAGCGTCACTGGGAAACACCTATGATACCGTTATCTAAATTCTTCTGCACTTAGAATTTTTTTTTTTGGAAATAGTGCATGGTGCTTTGAAGTACTTTGGGAAAAAAGAATCAAGTCAAGATGTCCAATTTTTTCTGATGAAAATTGAGAGTAAATTGATATGCCATGATTCCTTCCATTTTCTCTTAAAGAGAAAACAGTTTGTGAAGAGGAGATTATTATTTGAGTCATGAATTTAAAAGAAATCCTAATATCTAGACAGGAGTAGAAACTAGGATAGAGCTCCTGTGCTTAATATTTGGTCGTATGCATGGTTCCCTTGTTGCTTCTTATTGCTCCTAAATACTGGACATTTTCTCAGCTGCTTTTGTATAGTACTTGCCATTTTCTATGGATTGCAAAAAACACTTTGGCATGTCAGCTGAGGGAACAAAATCATCGTGCTTGAGTCAGATAGCAGTGTTTCAAAAACTTTAATGCATAATACGTTGAAAACCAGGTATTAACAGATTTTTGCCCCTCCTAAGGGATGATGATAACAGGAACTTTTCTAAGAGGTCCAAAATGCTATTGGGAATGATAAACTCTGTAGTTGTTAAGATTATTACTTACTCAAGCTGTAAGTGGAACTGCTGTGTATTATATGACTCTCATTTATGAGGAGCAGGGCTAAGAATGAAAAGTATCCACAGGTAGTACAAATTTTTGTGTGGAACATCCATTCAATAACAATAAAACAATGGTAACAATAAAAGTGGGGATGAGTGAGGGAGTTTACGGGATTCTTTTTTGGTGTGCTAGTAGAATTTTCACAATTTTAAACATTAAATGATACTGAATTGGGAGGAGATGCTGACTCCCTTTAAGGCAGAAAGGCCCTGCAGTGAGACCCAGACAAATCAGAGATCTGGGCAATCATCAGCTGCGAAGTTTTAACAAAAAGTCTCATTGCACTCTACAACTTTCCCACAAGGGGAAGAAGAGAGGCAGGCACAGATCTCTTCCCTGTGGTGACCAGTGACAGGATCTAATGGAACAGCATGTAGCTGTGTCAGGGGAGATTTAGGTTAGATATTTGAGAAAGGTTTTTCACCCAGAGAGTGGTTGGGCACTGGAACAGAGTCCCCAGGGAAGTGGTCATAGCACTAAGCCTGACAAGAGTTCAAGAAGAGTTTGGGCAATGCTCTCAGACACCTGGTGGGATTCTTAGGGTTATTTTGTTCAGAACCAGGAGCTGGAATTTGATGATCCTTGTATGTGCCTTCTAACTCAGGATATTCTATGATTCTGTGATTTACAATCAGGTATTATGTAAGCTGTAATAATATTTTAAGATCTGAAGGATACCTATTGAATATTATGACAACTCTTGCAGTTTCAACATTTGTTAAAGACATCCTAGTAAAAAATATAACTTATCCTCATTCATTCACTGCAGTGGCCAGGAATCAGCTGTATCTCTGGAAAAAACAGGTCTTTACAACTCGGTTTACTGCCTTGTGTGATAGGGTTTCTGCTCTTAAATTCCATGCAGTAAGAGAACAAAGTGTCATTGATTGGCATGGATGCTTTAAACGTAAGCACAAATCAGTACTTACTTTGGAATAAAGCCAGGTATGTAAACTTTTATGACAATAGTGATATCCAAAATGGCTATTGATACAAATACTGTTCTTTTCTGCTGTCAACAGACATATAATTGCTTCCAATTCTTACAAGAATAAATGGGAGAGGATCCTAAATAGCAGTGGATAATAATAAAGACATTGCACATAACCAGTATTTCAAACTATGGATATCAAAATACAGTTCTATCACTGGGGATCACAACCTGAAAATAATACACAATGCAGCTCCTCTGTTACCTTAATTTTACTTTTTTTATTGTAAAAAGAATACTAGTAAATGGGAAACAAACAGAAAGTCAAAAGGTTACACATAGCACTTGAAGCAGAACTCTTTGAACTCTACTACAATTTCACAAAATCTGAAAAATACTCTAGAGAAATAATTTACAAATCAGTGAGAAGCAGCATTGCTTTTAAATGACACACCAAAGTAAAATAAAACTTACACGTGAAAACTTGCAAAAGCAAGAAAGATGTACCATGGACAGGCCCTAAGGGTATATAGAGAAGACATCAGCATATTTCATCAGGTTGATAAATTTTAAAATATTCATATGAATAAAGTTAATTTTTTTGTACAACTCATGAGAAGCTATAGATTATTGTGCAAAGCCCTTGAATACCCAGAGTCATGTCACCCAGACTAAATATTCCCCTTGTAATAAAATCTTCAAGTTCTTTTTTCAAATAAACTTCCAGTTTTAAATATTACTCAAACAACACAACAGGTAATTATGCAATAAAATTCATCATTTACTTTAAAGAAATGCATAATTTGACCCATAAAGCCCTTGTGCTGACACCTTGTGCTCTCAATGGTTCTGCTGCATGCATTTTTTAGCAGGCTTTTGTACTATTTTTGTTACAGTAATTATTATGGCATTTTAAATATATTTTGATGTTGTAGATATTTGTGCAGGGCTTTTTTATGTATTTGGTGGATGAGTGAATGTAAGTTAATGTGTAATAAATAAAGAGAATATTGCACATTACAGTTTATTATTTGCTGTAGTGTCTAAGTATGGAAGGAGATTGCTTCAATGTTGATATGAAAAAAAGGGGGCTTCAGGAAGAGGAGTTCTGGTATTAATATAAATGAGAATAACATAGGTTTGAAGACTTTTGGTAGGAGAAGGCAGAACACCATGGGGACTGCTGCAGTAAGCAAAGTGTGTGTAGCCATTCAAGACTGAGTTTCCTGCCATAGGTCTGGCTGTTGGTCTGGTGACAATTCTAGTCTTAATTCTGTAGTGTGAATATAGCCTCTGAGATTCAGAGCTTTCATATACAGACTTGCAGATAGGGAATTTCCCTGATATACAGATTATTCAGAGTTAATTCAAGGGTGCTAGACAGTCTGTTATTAACAGACTGTTTTGTAGGTTTCTGTGGTGCCTTAGTACAGCTGGAGAACTTTCTATTAAAACAAAATGCTGCATTTGAGCATACTGAGTAATTTTAATATTGCTTTTCCTTCCACTTCTGCTTTAAAATGTAATGCTGCTGATGGCAAAGCCCAAAAACCTTACTCAGCACACCTTTACTTACAGCTGGAGAGGTTTGCACTGGAGAGGTCTGAGGAATAGTAATATACAGTAAGTGCTGGCAAGGGTGCAGCAGGCTAAATGGTACTTTGTTTAACTAAAGAACTGAGCTTGAAATCAATTAAAACTCAATTGTGTACAGCAAGTGGGAAATAAATAGATTTTCTTCCTCACTATACTCCTACATCTTTTACACATTAAATTCTTTACTGATTTACAGTCAGCTCTAAACTTATTCTTTCTTGATCAATATGACCCAAATCTAGATTCAGATAAATAATGGACTATAAAAAAGAAAAAAAAAAAAAATAGGAAGGGTGACAAATTATTCTCTTGATTGAATGGTAACTATTTTCTGACCTTAAACAGAGGGATCATGGTCAGAAGCCAGTATACTCAGAGAAGGATTTATTCAAATATACTTTGATTTACTTGTCCATGACTAGTAACGATTATAGAAACAATCCTGTCTGGGCAGAAAAATAGATACAATGACCCAATAGGTCTTTTCCATCTCTTACTCCTATTGTTCTGCTATTACATAAAATACATTAAAAATAAATTTGCATAACATACTGGAACAGCTCCAAGCAAGCCATTTCAATCTCTGAGGAACAAAATAAATATGTAATTTAAATACAGCCTAAAAATGTATTTACTGATCTGTCGGCACTTATTCTTCCAATGGAGATTAAAAAGTGAATCTTTATCAAAGAAAATCCCTAAATAATGTAGAATCTCTGACTGAAGTCAGAAGAAAGACTGAGGTTTTGTCCTTAGAACATATTGCCTTATTTTTAAGATGCATAAGGGCAAGTTTTGAAAGTAGGACTAGTCTTAAATTGTTGATGAATTTCAGCAGGAATCTCTTTGGTCATAATACCATACTCAGCTTTGAAAAATGCAAACATTCATTATTTAACTAGAGTCAGATGCAAGTATTCTATTGAACAAAAATCAGCCACAGTAGGCACTACCTTTTTAAAAAAAACTTAATCAAATCTCCACTTGAAACTATTTCTTGATGAACTGAAAGATTATTCATGTACCCTGGTTGTTCCATTAGAAGTGGGACTAATCTGTCACAAAGAGACAACAAAAGAGGACAACCTCTACAAAGCTTGTCAATGACAAAATTGCACCTTTGTGGGTATCTCCTGCCCACTGTCATCTTTGCCACAAGTTTTCTACCTGAGACATGGTGTCCATGTGATAGTCTGAAGAGTGGTGCTCACATTCCCTTCTCTACTAACCTTTATTTTAGAGCTGCTTTATTACCCTTTCTCCAGTACATACCATGCTGGGTATTTATTTGACAAACCAGGTTCATTAAGAATCTGAGATACCTCAGAGGCCAATTAATATGGTGAACACAGACATGATGGGGAGGGGACACATTTGCAACCTAACTTTATATGGTATAATAGGATTTACTTATTCAGGCTCAGCATTGCTTGACCCTTCTGACTTTGAACTTACTTTAAAAGATCTACCTACACCTACCTACCTACACCTACCTACCTATACATTCCTACACTGAATTTTCCATCTCTCTTGCCAGATTGTTATGTTGGCTTAGTCCAACTGTATTGTCTCCATGTGTTCTTACAGAGCTGTTTAGTTCTCTTTGAACTTGCACTACCAAATTTCATGTGCAAAAGACACCAGACTGATCTGAAAAAGAACATATTACAACCATCCCTCTTCAGGCTCCTTTTGTGCATATACAAAGCCATGTGTAAGATATACATAATTTAATAATAAACAGCTACTGGTTTGTACAACACATCATGTAGCTACAGGAACAAGCTGCTAGACACTAAATGTTCACCACCCCTGTGGGAAATGTAGTGAATCTTTCACCAAGTTTTCATTGATCAGGTGGAGAAAAGTGAGCCTTCTTTTCTCCTTGAATCAAGTTGAGCCTTGTTATTGCTGGGATGCTCTCGGCCTAATCCTTATTCTTCCCTTTAACTCTTTGTTAACTTTTTCTGATCGCATATTTCCTGCCGAGTGCTTGAGCTACTCACAATCATCTCCTTGTCAAGTTCACCTCTCTTTGGTTTTGCTTTCCTGTTGTGGTTCAACTCCAGCCGAAAACAAAACCACAGCTTCCTGCTCACTCCCCTGCCAGTAAGAGTGGGGAGAGAATGAGAAGAGTGGGAACACTCATGGGTTGAGATAAAGACAGTTTAATAAGCAAAGGAAAAGCTGGACATGCAAGCAAGCAAAACAAAGAATTAATTCACTGCTTAATAGGCAGGAGTTCAGTCTTCCCCAGGAAAGCAGGACTTCATCACACTTAAGGGATTTTTGGGAAGACCAATTCCACAGCTACAAACCTCTCCCTCTTCCTCCTCCTGCCCTACACTTTACATACTGGGTCAGCTGGGGTCCCCTGTCCCAGCTGTGTCTCTCCCACCTTCCCATGCACCTCCAGCCCCCTTGCCAATGCAGCAGTACAGAAATCAGAAATGGCCTTGGCTCTATGCAAGTACTGCTCAGCAATAACCAAAATGTTTCTATTATCAACAATTTTCACCACAAATCCAAAACACAGCCCCATATTCTCCACTATGGAGAAAATTAACTCTATCCCTGCCAAAACCAGCACCCTTCTTTATCTTGTGTGGATCTGGCATGTACTTTCTCACAGTTCTTAACTATAATTTAGCTATTTTCCTGGAAGTCTGAGTCAAGAACTTGCAGCTGTGCTATATCTCAGCTAGAACTTGGATCCACATTGACAGTGGACCTTGTTCAGGCATGTCTCTGCCTTGATTTTGCAGAAGTCTTAGGAACATGATACAGATATACCCAAGCTGGTCAAGCAGGAAATCAGCACAGGCATAACAGGATTCACTGACTCATTGTTCTTCATATCTTTGGAAAACCATAGCTATTCTGCCATAAAATACAGCTGAGCTATTAAAACTTGTCAGATTCTATTTGATTCTACCATGCAGTCAATTCATATGTTTCTAAATCTCTAACACTCTTAAGCCACAGCCTGGCTAATTGAAAGGGGCATATTTGATAGTATTATGATTATGGAAGCCCTAGTATTTTATGAGGCAATTCTTGAAGAAAGGACATTAGTCTTTGCTACTTAATATATGGAAAGGACAGAAGTCAATAACTGGGAGCCAAACTACAGGATATCTCTTAGAAATGTATCATGGCACTGATAAATTACCTCAAATCATGAAGGAATAACCTTCACTTATTAAACTCTAATAATTTTTGATTCTTCAAAATGTTCAGGAGGTATTATTGTCAATTGTAATATTTATTTCTAATTTAAACATTTCTAACTTGTGCTGTGTATGACATACCATTTCAAATCACATTTAATTGTCAACTCCTAAATAAAAGAAAGGAATGAAAGACTATGAAGATTGCACAGATGGTCTATCTTTGGATCACTGGATTTATTATGATTTTATCTATCATACTAAAGGGCTTCTTCACTTTATTTTTTATTAATCAATTTTGAGAAAGGGAAAAGAAGAACTAACAATGACAGGCTTAATTATCTAGCTTTTTTTGTAAATATTAGAAGAAGAGCTCAAAAATAATAAGGTAAAAGTTGTAAACTATGCATTTTCTGAATCTATTAGAGGAAATATACAAAGAGGGAAGCATAATTAATGATGCAGACTCAGAATTTCTGCTAGAAAGCATTTGTAATAGCAATCAAGTCTGTCTGACAGAGTTAAAGGAGGACATTAACATTCTTGTGTAACAGGAAACAAAATCCACAGGCTGCTTCTGGTGGATATGCGTAAGAGTAACGAACATCAGTGTTCTTTTGCTCTTTTCTAGGGTGAAACAAAGTAATGTATCCTGTAGATAAGTTAGTCTCATGTTGCTTTTCAGCATTTATATTTTAAGATTCTCCTATTTTTACAACAAAAACATGCATGCGTTGCACACCTTCCTGTCCATCTGCCCTGTCCTCTAATGGACAGAGATATTAGGAGTCAGTCTTTATCTAAGGACAGAAGAACTTATTAAAAGAGTATTTCTTTTTATCAAAAAGACCAGCTTTAACTTTGTTTTTATGTTCTTTAGAATATATGGCAGCAGAAAGAAAGAATTAGAAATAGAAAAAGAATGAAGGCTAATCCTCAATTTAGCAGCATGAATTAAAAGGATCAGTTTCAAGGCCTGTTACTTTTCATTCCAAAAATCTTAATAACTGCGTCTCTTTCTCAGTGTGATCCTTCTTATCATTCAATAAAGGAGTGTTTTTTTAAGAAAAAGAAGCAGATAAGAGAGCTTCAGTAAAGTTATCAAAGAGCATGATGTTGTTATACAAATTAGAAGAAAGAGACTTCTTCATACAGATCTGTCTATGAAGAAATCAGAATTTTAACAGTAGCTATGGGCTATTGTTTGTTTCAGGCCTAATTAATTTATACCAAAGGTCTGTTTAGGGTTGATTTTAAATCATATATTTATATATACGTATAATTTCCTGTATGCCTTTCTACTTTCTTCCTTTTTATGTTTCATAAAATATCAGGCAGTCTCCAGATCAGCTGCTCTTGTGCTCATGGCCAGCCATTGATTCTGGAGTATCAGCTGGCAGCCACAGAGCTCTGCTGCCAGCAGGTCCTCCCTCCTTCCCTGCTCTGTGTCACTGAACTCCAGCATCTGAAGAACATGCACTCAAGAGACTTTTGGAGTAGTTTTAATTATTCAGTTGTGCTGACTGACTAACTAATCCTACATTTCCATCCCGTGTTACTTCAGGACCCTGTCAATTTCCTTCAGTTCCCTGAGATTTCATTTTCACATTACATTTTTGTCACTGAACAAATGCCATTGGAAGCTTTAGCAAATTTCTTTAGCAAATCTTATTTTAGAGAAAAGTAGAGGAAGCATGGAATGAGATTTCCCCAGACAACTAAGGTAATAAATATAGAATGTATCTGTTTTAGGAGAATTTCATTCTGATTTCCAATAAAACAGACAAATTCACCTTTCTCTTCTTTCTTTTTTTATTCCCCCAAAGTTTAATAGAGGTTATAGTAGTGTGGTTTCAAATAATATCAGAGGATTTAATAATTCTTGTTAAGAATCACTAAATAATTCTAAGCAGTACTGTATTACATACCATTTCAAATCACATTTAATTATTATCTCCTAAATAAAAGGAAGGAATGAAAAATTATGAAGACTGCACAGACGATCTATTCTAATTCACTCCCTAAACTTTGAGCTGCTAGTTTGATTATGCATTGAAACATTTGTGGGGACTAGTAATTCCACTGCAATCTTCATTTCAAGTATGCTTACTGACATCTCTGCTTCTTTTAATAAGCCTCTGCAGAAAGTGCCAGATTCCTTTGGGTTTTGTTTTTTGTTTTTGTTGAGTTTTGTTGTTGTTGTTGTTGTTGTTTTTTGGGGGTTTTTTTGTTACTTTTCCCTTTAATAAAGTGGAGAATACTTTCTGACCACAAATCTGAAGTTAACATCACAGCAGATGAGAATGCTGAAATCACATTTCTTTCCACTGAGTGAATGTCTTCATTTTAAATGGATACAGGACTAGCGAAGTATTATTAGAGGCAGAAGGGAACTGTATTATTAGCAGGATCATTTGTATATGCTTCTGAGTACCTGAAATTAAATTAACTCTGTCTCTTTAAAGGCTTCATAACTTCCCACCTTGGCTTTATGACAGAATTGGAAGGAGTGGGGGGTTATTTATTTATTTTTTTTCCTTCCCATAGTAGATTGATATTGTATTTTCCAGTTAAGTTTTAAACCTCTTCCCTTACTTTCCTTGGCTTACTGCCAAAGAGGTAAAATACTGAGATGCAAGAGTTACACAGTAAGAGATAATATGCTTTTGTCCTGTCTACTCAAAGCCCTGGGAATAATTGGAAATTTTGAGTTAGAGACTGAAAAAAGTACTGAAAGGTGCTTATAATTGAAAGATGTTGCTCACTTCTCCAGTACAGTTTTGTTAGTTTACTAAAAGCCTTGTACAACAAAGACACCCCTGCAAAGGTAGAATATTTTACTGTGACATCTCTTTGATATACATCAGGCCTGCACAGGTGTTTTATGAAGGACATACAAACAGCACAACATGGCAAGTTAACTTGTATTCTTTCAGTGCAGTAGACTCTGCCTAGGGTAAAACAGGTATATATTTTCCTGTATTCTGATGAAGAGTATCTATGGTTACATTGAAAAGTTTCTGCACTTTTCTGTGGGGATTTGTGGGGATGTAGACCTGACAGACATTACTGTGTCTTTGGAAACTCTTTATACGCTGGTGTTTTTGAATTGTAAGATAACAAAACTATGTCACTTAAAAAATACCCAAACAGATCAACTGGTAATTTCATAAACAAGAGGAGCTCTTTGGACAATATTTACTTGTAGTAAATCAGTCCAAATGAAAACAGCAAGTTTTGAATATTTATCCAAAGAAAATTCTAATAGATACTGACATTTTTCATAAGACTTTTAGTTAGAACCTGTACTTTGTGTCCTCTCTATGATGGGTTGGTCACTTGTCTCAGTGGCTTCTTTTTAATATAAAGAACATTGCACAAACCCACTCAATTTCTGCTTTCTCAGGATACAGAGCGAAGAAGGAAGACTCTATAATCTGTTAAATAACATATCTAGGTGTGGTTTGTTGTTAATTATCGACACCTGTGCTCATGGCATGTAGAAGAAAGCTTCATAAAGAAACATACTAAGATATGTCCTGGATCAAGCTCTAAAGAGATCCCTGTTGAAAAGACTGCATTACCCAGCTCCAGCTTTCTCTGACTTTTTCTGTGGCACCACCACTACTGTTACCAAACCATGCAGATTAATTTAGAGATGACTCTTCAAAGTTCAGAGAAAATTCTCCCTAAGAGCTACTAAACTGCTTTCAAGGGTCCAAATCTCTTCAGGTTCCCTTCTCAGCCTGGATTTTTGACAACGATTGTATAAAAAAAAATTAAAAAGTTTGTAGCCAAAATTGAGAATGCCACATGAATGCCCTAAACAGATACCCTTTGCTTGTGTTCTGCCTGGCTCCATGAATCTTGCAATATGTTCAGCCCATGGGCAGTCAGTCTATTGCTTAATGTGTTCTCTATTATTAATCATCATTATAAGATATAAATCTCCCCAAATCTTCAGAGAAAGACTGTATCTTTAGACTTGGTTTTGAGAGGAAAAAAAAAACAAAAACACCACACCAAACCAAAAACAGAGTATGTCATTTCACTCCTGGGCACATAAACCACCACTGAATCTATATTTATATATTTCTTGAACTGGTTTCTCTTAAGCCCTCTGCCAAAGATTTAGGCATGGCAAAGTTTCACAGTACAGTTTTTTGAGGATGAAGCAGACTCAGATTTCATACATTTTCAATAGCTGGTCTCTCTGAAAGGCTTATCAGATTGCTTTTCTTTCCAAAACAGAGTTTTCATTTCTGTTTGCGCTGTAGAGCTAGAGGAGCTACTGAGCTGGATTTTGTTCTGTCTCACTTGTAAAGTCCTGCTGTTACTAAAGGACTGTTCACTACAATGTATACTAATTGTAAATATTTATTGTCAAGTAGCTCATAGAATTTCATGAAAGAAGGAAGCTATGAAAATTGAATTCATCAAAATGTATGCTGTTCAATCTTTTCTGTGTTGCTGTTGTTTGGTGAATTTTTATTACGGAAAAGTTAAGTATTTAACTTTAGTTCACGGTTATTCCTTTTAGGTCTGTAGCTACTTTTTCTTCTTGGATCTATTTGAAATGCCTTAGTAGCCTTAATGCTGCCGCAGCCTAGACTATTATCTTCAGTTTGCTGTACCTGAGTTTCTCTTATTGCTTAAAAATATAAGAAAAGAAAAGTGACACTTATCATTGTCTCTCTGGGTTAAGTATGAAGAGAACAGGCAATCTGATGGTATTGATGATCTCTACTGGTAGGCAAACAATGTTCAGAGGAATTCAACTGAGAAAATACTTCCTCTTGTGATGTCACAATATGCTTTTAGATTCTGAAGTGGAATGGTGGAAGGGCTTACTCTAGTACCAAAGTGGATATTACTAAGATAGTAGCAGTATCTTTCCCTGGTTTTCTTCTGTCTTGTAGATGAAAGGTTTTCTTTCCTACTTTTCAAACATAGAGTTTTGCAGGTTAGATTCCTGGTGGTGTGAGTGGATCAAGGTTCTTATGTTGGAATATCAGAATTATCTTTTACTGGTGATATTGGCACTGCTCAAGTGCTTTGAACAGAAAACAGCATTGACTGAGAGAGCAAGAGATGTTGGGCTGAAATACTTGAGCCTACATTGTTAATCTGAAAAGCTGCTGAAACCACAAATTGCACTGGATGAAACAAGTTCTGGAGTACCCTGGAGCCTTGAATTAGAGAGATAAATAGACACAGTCCAAAGTGAGGAGACGCCTCTTTCTGCATATATGCATATATATATATACACACATATATTCATGTGAAATATTCCTGCTATTCCAGGCTGCAAGTTCAGTGCTTACTTCCATCACAATTATTTTATTAATGGGTTAATGGAGATTTTGATGGAAATAAAATCATTGAACTAAATAAGGGGAAGGAAGGGCTCCCTCCTCTACCTTAATAATTCAAAAAATTAATAGTTTCTTGTGGATGCTATCCTAATTTGCCTCCAATAGTTCAACTAATCTTAATTAGACTTATTTATTAGGACATTTGTGTATGTGTATTTAACTCTGAAGATTTTCTGGTGCAGTCCAAACAGACTGAAAAAGAAGTGCAATCAATTAGATGATGTAGGGAAGTAGGAAACGAAGACTATTCCAGTAGGTTGCAGGCAATGTATGATTCTAGACATGCATTGCACCTTTAAATCTTTACTATATCTAGCAAACCAGTTGAAATACCCTCCTGAAGTCACTCTATAAACAGAAGCAATCTAAAGAATATATTAGACCCAGCATCTCCATGACAGTGCCTGTATTAATAATGGATGGACAGCTTCCAAAAACCCATTGTTTGCTGTCTCCACAGATAGGATTCAGCTAATGAAACAACTAATTAGATTTTTGTAATCCTGCCATCATTGTTTGAGAGTGACACTTTACTTGAATTCCTCATGTGGATCTCTTCAGTGTAGGAAGGAATATTTTTTTCAGGCCAATTTGGTTCTTGTCACTTTGCTGGAATGGCAGTTCCCTCTGTTGGTGTAATGAAATCACTGCTTTCCCAAACAGAACTATGTCACTCAGCATTTAAATAGGAAAGAATAGGAAAATGAGAATACGATTAGTCAAACAGGCCTTGTGTTCAAAACCCATTTCTGAAATCAAATAGTAGAATTGGATTGAGTTCATAATGGAAGAATTACTTAGGTATTATTGCAAGCTGTATTACATATTCATCGACTTGCTGAATGTGCATGGATTTGTTAGGCATTCTCCACTCCCCGCTCCTCATTTCCATCCAGTGCAGATGCAGTGAAGGGATAACCAAGTTAAAAGCTGTCTAAATTAAGGAGTGATTAAGACAAGTTTGGGTGGATGCTGAATGTTAATCTCACAGGCCACATTCGTCTGCAATGTAACAGGGTGCTGCTTTCACTGGTAGCTCTCTGCCTTCAGCAGTGCATCATGATGAGACTAATACATGAGAGACTGTAGTCCTTGAAGCTTAACTGAGTTGTGTGTTGGGTTGTTTTTTTAAAGCTTCCTTGTTAATAGTATTTCTGCTGGTATTGATTTCTAATGGTAGCTGGGAGCTTTATTCCCTTTGAGATTCTTGTAAAATCCCTGCAATTAGAAGAACGAAATTGAACTGACCAGAAAAGCTGTATTAATTGGTAACTCAATATAGTTTGACCCAGATCATCTGCATTTCTGCCTGGATGGTCCCCTGCCATCGGTGGGCTGCTGAGTTTTGCCTGCAACAAGCTCACTGAGCTTGCTGTTGGCTCAAATTATACTCTGAAAAGTCTTTGCAGCAAGAGTCCTTATATTTATTTTATTAAAATAACAAAGATGAGAAAATCAGTGTGCAAATTGCTAACCTTCAGAGCAGGTACAGTTTGTTGAACAACCTTGTGATGTCAAATGTTTTCCAGACATATACGATTCAATAAATACTGTACTGTAACTCAAATACTGGTGTGACTCTATATATCAAATGACCTGCACAGCTGACTGGATTAGAGAACTACTTGATAAAGTACCTTGTCCTCTGATGTTCCCTTAATATTGACATTACAACCATTTTTGGTGTAATTACATAGACAATATATATGAATGCCCTGTATTTCTTTAACATATCCACATACGGAATCTCAAGGACTTAATGTGTAGTCTGTCTCATAGCATCTCTCTTGCAGTAGATGCCATTTCCACAGGATTCTTAGGCAAAATTCAGCAAAGTTAAGTCTTCAGTCAATTCAGAGGCCAACTGAAAATGGAAAATTGATCCATTAGAAAATGGATCTCCAAACTGAGTTTCAGTTGCTGGTGAGTCTGTCTTGCAGGTTGCTTTTCATTCTATTTGTGTTGGATTATTTTGACTTTTTTTTCCTTGAATCAGAAGAGCTGTGGTTTTCAGGAACTTGAGTCTAATGTTGAAGCAGGGATACTATTGGCTTCAGTTCTTATTTTAAATGAGAAGGCAACAATTTTCTGTGATCAGATATGAAGCTCAGAATCAGTATCTTTAAAAAGAGAGAAACACAGAAAAGGTTAATTGCAAAGGACTTTTGGGAAATGTTTCAAATTTTTCACAGCTGATTCTATTGCCTGTAAAATTTCATCACATTCTAGCTCTACTTTTCATGAATTTTCTTTTCTTTTGCCATTCCTTGTCTGTCATATGTATATTTAGAACTCAGCTGAATAACTGATTTGGTTTCTTCAGATGCTGTCACCCACATTTTGCGTAACTGAAATGCTCTGTTTTCAGAATACATCTGAAATGGACCAAATTATATGCCCCATAACTGCTTTCACAGCATTGTTGAAAGCTGATGTTCTTTTCCATGGATCTTTAAATGTTTAAACATTATACTTATAGTAAATGTCTGAGATTTTTGTTTCTGATTTTTCAGTTTCTTTTGTTTTCACAAGTTGTTAAGAACTTTTTTGGAAAAAGCTTTGTGAAAATAGAACAGTATTTACTTCTACAAGAAAAATTGTCAATTTTTAATCATAATCTTTAAGTGTTTGTTTTGAAAAAAATATTGTTTTTACATACTGAAGAATTTTGTTTTCTTTTTTCTGTTGCTGATATTGAAATACTTTTCTTTCTGAAAATAAGACTGGTTTAAGTAGAGAAAGATTAATTTCTTCAAAGTACTTAAGACCTGTCCTGACCTAAAATGGCTATTTTTATAACGTATCAGTCATGTGAATATTTAAAAGATGCTAAAATGAGCAAGTTCTATACTTTTTTCTGGCAGTTTTTGTTCATTTCTTGAAAGATGGACATTTGTCTTGGAAGAATTGGAAGAAAAGATATTTTCACATTCTTCTTTAGTTCTGAGGTATCAATGAGTTTGATAATTACAGAAACAAAGTCAGTCCTCCTTGTAACATAATTTTAATTTAAAGCCCTCTGAGTCATCTAGTCCTTCTGTGTAGCTATTCATTATTAGTGGTAATTGCATGAAAAGGAAGTTGTTTTTCTGCTCCTGCTGCTTATTCTCTGCTAGAAAGCATAATCTTTTGTTTGTGGACAGCACAATTAGCAGCTTTGGAGATCATAATTATTTCATACCTGGGGCTTGGAAGAAACCTGGGGAAGAGATACTCTTAAGCCCTGTCTGAAAATATTGAGTTTACTTAAAGTAACTTTTCAAAGCTCAGTTGTGTGAGACATGAGTGTATCTGCAAAAATGTTCAGTCCACGAGTATGTGTGTGGATGGATTGCTGGAATATGTGTATGGAACTGTGCTGATCTATTCATAGTACATAAAGCAAAGCACAACAATAACAAAAAAAACCCCCAAAATAATGACACAAGCTGTAGCACAAAAGTAAAGACCCACTCAAACTGCATTTTATCTTCCAGTGATTTTCTTAACTGACTGACAGAAAATAGATTGGATATTCCTGTGTACCTCATCAAATTACATGAGCTAGCCTGAAAGAGAAGCCTGGGAAAGAAAGAACCAAATCCCCAGTTACTTGGAGACCAAGTAGTGTTAGCTTTTGCTTCCCCTCTGGTAATTTATGGTCTTTGATACTGGTGTTGATCCAGTATCCTTCACATTTCCAGTGTAAGCGTGCTGGTATGCAAAAACATGATTTTTCCAATTCATTATCTGATACAAGTCCAAACAAATGTACATGCTCTAAAAGACAGGTATTATACTTTCAAATTTCGAACTTATCTAAAGTGACAGAGATCTTAAGCCTCACATGTATCAGTTTCAGTTCAGCCAGGGCACATTTTGGTATTTCTGTTCACACTGGCTGAGGACTCTAGCAGACAGCAGCTAATGACAAGTTTGGCTCTGTAATAAATCATATCTTCTGTTTTAAAAAGTAGTGGTAGTTTTCAGTTTGTTAATACAAAATCAATTTGTTGATATATCTGTGGCTTTGCCAGGTGGTATAGACTGCGTGCTCAGGGACTAGAAATCACTAAGATTAAAAACTATATTATTTTAAAACAAGAACTTTCTGTCTTGGTTTAATTTTCACATCTTTGATTTTGAATATCTGTGGCTTTGCCAGGTGCCAGGGATGAAATTTTATTTCTGTAGGCTCAACCAATCTGTAAAAGAGTAATCTTGATTCTACTTTGATTTCTTCACTTCTTCAGAAAAAAATAGCCAGCTAAATTGCAGATTTTTTATCAGTGACAGAAATTTGACAAGAATACAGAGCTCAGTTTTAAACTTTGAGATGTGTTAGTGGCTCAGAAAGCAAAAGGTTCCTCCACTGAAGCTGAGCATACTTGATTTGTGGTTGCTGAAATCATTAGTGTTAAATCTCAAAATATATTTTTCTTAACAAACTCAGTTTAAAGCAGATCAACATTAAAACAACAGTTAAGCGTGTCAGTTGAAACATATTAGCATCCATTTTATTTTGCAGAACAAGTAGTTTATTTCAACTTAATTTTATTTATAACCTATCTAATCTCAAGTAGGAAGAGAACAGGAAAGTGAGTAGTTTTTATGTTTAAAAGAACCCCAAACATTATTTGACCTGTAAAAGCATTTAGTGTTTGCTGTTGAAACAAGAATCCATTGTATTATTAACAACACAAAACGAAGAGACACTGTACATTCTAAAGAGTTTTTCTAAACAAAAGGGATAATAAGCACTGCTAGGGAAAGAAAATAACATCCTTGGTAGTATGAGCACACTGCGTAACTTTCAGCATGTGTAGTTTGACGTTTCTGAATAAACTGTTTCATAATGATAAATGTTGTGTGCACACCTATACCATCTTGGTGTTCTCTGAGTATTCTTTCAGATGCCATTACCACCAGTTGCTGCTCTCTATGTAGTTTCAGTTATTTCTTGGCTGGTCTGCTTTTTCCATCGTATCTAGCAATACCCAAATACACATCCACTAAGCAGCTGTTCAGAAAATGACCTGATTTAGAGTCCAAGGCTCAAAAAGAAGTACTAGATGGAAACCTTTTTTTTGGTAATAAATCCATCCATCATCCAACTCTGCAAACAGTAGAGCATGTCTCGTTTATAGAAAAGCTGTCAGCATGGTGATGCCAGGAAAGCAGATCTATTGTGATCCTGTGCTCCTGAAAGCAAGGTCTGGAGAACACCTTTGCTTATTGACATTTCTTAGTGTCTTGGAATATCCTTGCGAATGTATTACTTGTGATAGGAAAGATGTGTGCTAATGTCTTTACAAACAATTTCATGGGTGAGGCTATGGGTGCTAATGTCCTTGAAATGGGTCCTAATGCCTCTTCGAGCAGCAGGCTTGTCACAGAGCCCAGACAATCTGACTCCTGAAACAGACAAGTAGGTTCTCACAAGCCTGAGTTTCTGAACTGTGAGAGAAAAGGACATGTTTGAGGCGGGAGTATGTGGAAGGTGGTTCCTGGTGCCTCAGCCCAAGGGTAAGGAACATGCGGCCGGGAATTTAGAAAAGGAGGTTGCGCCCTGCGAAATCTTGAGAGAAAGTCCCGCGGGCATATGCCCCAGTGGACTGTCTCTCTATTCAAATAAAGTTGCAGGACTCCTCTCTCTCCTCTATGGACACTGGCTTTTCACAGCGTAATTTTCCACACGCTTGGAAGGACAAATGTAAAATGGAGAGAGACAACTTCTGGGATCCCATGCTCTGTTATTTCACAGAATGATAGGGATGAATATCATGTATCCTTCTCCTGTTTTCCAACACTTATTTACTATGAAAGAGATTTAATATATCTGTTTATAACATTTGATAGCTACTGACATGTCCTTCAGCATCCAAAGTCACTTTATACATCAGCTTGGTCAAAGAAAACTTAGTCCGAAAGGCATCAGTGCTTCAAAGCAGAAATAGTGATACCGTGGTAGTAAAATTAACTATGATATGTGTGTCATCCGTTCCGCTAAAGTGCTTATGGGACTATTACAGCCATTAATTAAAAAAATTAAATTAGGGTGGAGTCCAGTGCTGAGGAATGCCTCTGCTGCGGGTAGCTCTGTTTGCAAGCTGCAGATTGAGATGCAGATCGAGCTTTGGGTGGGAGCCCGAGACAAGAGCCCGTGAACTGCCAGCTCTTTGCATAGCAAAGGACACGACGAGAGTGGTGCCAGCCAGGGGAATGGCTGGGAGACACAGCAGGAGCCACGAACTGCCAACCTTCAGAGTTACAAAGGCAGTGGGAGCGGCGGTGCCATCCAGGCGGATGGGCTCGGGGACACGGTGGGAGCGGAGCACTCGGGAGAGCGAGACTTGTGCGCAGGTGACTGTGAGGGTGTAAAAGCCTTTGCGGGGGCTCCTTTGCTGGGGCTCACTGCCCGGAAGCACCAGCTCAGGCTGTTCCTGTGGCCCTGCGCCGGGACAAAATGGCTTTGTGGAACGAGCCAGCTGGGACTGCTGCGGGAAACCCGGCCAGAGCCAGTGAGTGAACCTGGTGCGACCCTGCGAGGGCCTTCCACGCCTCCCTTCCATCAGAAATGGTACCTGGAAATACAGTCATGTAAAAACTGCTTGAGGCCCAGTCACCCAATGTAGGCCCGCTGATCTTCCCTGGGGTTGGCTTCACCTTTTTCCTGGTAGAATGTGTTTTGGAGAAATAGACTTTAAATTCTTGCTGTATATTCTGAAAAATCTCAACTATCTCATGGAATATTATAACATGTTGCTGATCTTGTTTCACGTAAATCCATATATTTTTTATTTGGAGCCTCTACTTAAGCGTTAAAGTATTTACTGAAAACATCACCTTTCCTTCCCTTGACATTGCTCAGAATGTCTCTGAGGGACAGCAGGCTGTTTACTAAACACCCTTTAAAGACAAATAGTTGAATAATTGGCTTTCTGTTCCTTTTGGAAATTGACTTTACTATGGAGAGGGGAGTTTTAAATTTCATGTTTGCTTTGCATCTCAGCAGAGTAAGCTTTATGTAGATACAATTTTTAACAAGCTGGGCCCTCAGTATTGGCCAGCATGTCGCAAGACAGTTTAAAATTTCAGCAGAACAATATAGGCTGTTTGTTAGTGACCATTCAGTGAAGCTGTGAAACTGGGTACTGCACATAAAAATGTGACTTAGGTTTGAAATTTCTGATGGAAAGCAGATGATGGTGCTTGTTGAGTAACTAAAAACACCTAATGCAGCGCAAACATTGAACAAAGACAGAAAGGACTCAGTGGAAAAGTCCATTGGAAAAGTTGTGTCTTACCATGGTGCAAGCAGGGCCTTTTGCTGTTCCTGTGCAGTGAAAATGAATGTTGTAGGGAACTGAAAATGGTTTACTAAACAAATGTGTTCAGACTGTGGAAGAAACCTACTTTTTCTTTCTGGCTTACACTGCAAAAGAGTTATTTTCATTTTGCTACTCCTTACAATCATACAACCCCCTGTTAATATAGTTTATCTTACATAGATCTGGTGTCAGTTTTAGAGGGGAATTGTCAATTCCTTATGTGGGATTATATGAGAAAGGACTCGTATCAAGGTTTTATCATTTATTAATTGTTATTTAGAGCAATTAGCCTTATATAAATGCCTCTTGTCTGTCAAATGGGTGTGAAAGTCATAAATATACATATCAAAAATAATATTAAAATTTTTTTGGAAAAACCTCCTATAAAGGTTCTTGCTATTAAATATGCTCATAAAACAATAAAAATCAGAGTCTAAGATGGGACAGAGAAGTAGCCTCAATCACAAGTATAAATTTTCTTTCTTCCGCACCAAGTGAGCAATGCCCTCTGATGATTGTGGGGAGGAAAATGACTAAAAATCGGGAAAAACACAGCTGAGACAAAACTGCAAAATAAAATAAACTAGAGTAATTCTTCTGATGCTTATCGACATATCTAAGGCTCTGTACATGTTTGCTTACTGCAGGTTATATATGTGTATATAATGTGATGAAATATGTTTGAGGAGATACTTAAAAGAGTCTTCCTGCGTACCCATATTTGTGTAAATTAATCCCTTGAATCATCTCAAAGATGCTGATGTCAATACGTTTTTTTAAACTAGGTGGCTGGTAAGTTGTTTGCATGTATCCATTGATATGATCCTAAAACTGAGTGACCTTTGGTGAGAGTGGAAATTCTGTTGAAATCTACAAAGCGAACAGGATTGTCTCTACTGCTCAGTAACGCCCAAGGAGTTTGTGCTTCCCTGAAGCACTTGCATAAAGAAAGATTTGGCAAGAGTAGCCTGATTGGGAGTTTGTGATGTGGGTGTCTCTAGGGAGTATTGCCTGATGTCAGTGAAAATACCAAATATTTTCTTCTAATCATTTCAGTATTGTTTAGAACCATCACTGCATAAATCGCTGCAGTAATTTGTAATGCTGATTAATGTGTGCTAGTGTTCCTTGATTCACTCAGCTTGGGGCTTTCCTGATATATTTCTTCACCTATTTGCTTCCCAGCATTTTCTCTGCCAGTGGGGGGAACTGAAGACATCATTCCTGAACTTGTCACCGCAGTCTTGCAGACTGGAATTCAGAGGTGTTTAATGTGGGTTTGTGTCATCTTCAGAATTCTGGAGGATAAAAATTACTGTGTCTTCTGAGGAGCAGATCTTCTAAAAATGTGAAAAAATATAGTCAATGTCTGTTTGCAAAAGTCCTATTCTTTTAGCACTCTCACCCTCATGCTAAACTCTTAACGTGGAAGTGTTTTGAGTCAGATATTGAGTCAAGATATTCAGTGAAGCTCTGGTAACTACTGTATTTTGGTTCTTCCTTGATAAAGACCTGACAATTTTCCTTTTTCCAAAGATACAAACGAGTGACAACTAGAATGAAAGAGGAATGCAAAGAAAAAAAGTTAATGTGTTTTAGTCTTCTATCTCAAGGAAAAACACTCCAGTAAATCTTTACTTAAATCTGCATTTATATTCTTACTGTGTTTCAATTTTAATAGTAAGGCATAAAACTAAATGAGTATTTTATGGCTATTTGCATCAAGCAAGTGTTGTGCTTAGGCTGGATATGCTTTGTCTATTTTGTAACAAATGTTTTGTACTGTGGATATTTTAAAGACTGGACTACATCTTGAATCCCCATTTTATTCCAAATTGTTATATACTGCCAGTGGAAAGGATGTGGGAAAGTGGATGGAAGAGATGTGGGGGGATTGCCTTACTGTGAAACTGGCAGAGCAAGTCCTTCACTTCTTGCTTCATTTTCCTACAGCGAGTGTGGGAGAACGTGTCAGTAGCACTCGCAGAAGGAGTTGCTTGCTTCTAGCTTGCGTCAGACTCGGGACGTCCCAAGTTGACTGACAAAGTCATTAAATAATTACTGCAGTTTCTTTAAGGGGTTAAATATTTAATCGGAATTGCAGCACATTATTCAAACCTTATAGGTTTGAATATTATGAAGGTAAATATTTAAACTTTGATGCCCTGACCATTATCTCAGTATTACAAACCAGTACACCACATCAAGCAAGGAGGACTGATGCACTGAACTGCAGGGAGTTTTTTAGAGGCCAAATATGTTAACTTAAAAATTGGGAGGAACACTAAGGAGACAAATCATAATATTTCTTGGTGCTAATGGCTTTAGGTGAGTTGCATTTACTGAATAGACAGAATGATATCTGCCTATGTAACTTGCTGTTGACTAGCCATGATTTTTCTGTTTATCTGTTTTTGGACTTCTTTAATTGTGGATAACTTTCAATCTGCCTATGAGAGAATAAGTCAGTACTAGAGCTCTGTGCAGGTTGCATGTTAATACTTAATTGCATTTTCAAAATTTTGTGAAACATTGAGTATTTTGGTACGCTACCTAGGGAACCAAAGCCTAGTTCTTCATTCAGGTTTTTGGTTTCTCTTCTTAAAAGAAAACTATTGTTTTTCTGAAGGAACAATTAAGTTTTTATAATAAAGTGCATGTGAATATCCTATTTTAGGAGATTTTAAGCAAAAAATTAAACAATTTTTAAAAGAAATTAATTGAAACTAGGCACGACTACTAAAAACCTAGCCTATCTTACCGCTGGTCCAGGGGATTTAACAATAAGTTATGGACAAACGTATTTTATTTTCATTTCATATTTTCTTTTTTCCTGCCACTAGTGTATAATTACCAGATATATCAAAAAGACTTATTGTATATATATAATGACGCACAAAAAAAATGGCGAGTTTGGAGTTCAAAGAAAAAGGTGTTCTAAATATTAGCTCGGTGCCTCTCTTAGGTGTTACAAGAAACATATCTTACAATAATCAGTGTTCTTGGAAAAATGATGAAAGGAGAAAGAAAAAGATTATTAATAAAGTTGAGAGTAAGATTGTTTAAAATTAGTCTATGCTACAACATGTACCAAGGGTGTTATTAATGAGAGTGTACACTGTAGTATGCAGATATAATTTGTACTAAAATGTTATGTTAGTTAAGATGCTGTAAGCATCTTGAAATTCAATACCTGAATTTATTGCCAGGAGTAAATTGTAATTTAAAGGATCTAGGCTCATACCAGAGTCTCCATAAATGCAAAATCGAAATTCTTTTCAGATTGCAGACCTGCCCGTCTTATTACTCACATACTCCCTTTGAGATGTGCATTCAGTTTCATAGAATGTCAGACTGGCTGTACCACCAGGGCCCACCTGCAGCGAGAGCGGTGGGCAACAGCCAGTGGACTTGACAGGGTTTGGTAATCCCTCAGTGACGTCTCTGATTTGAGCTCCCAGTAGCAGCACACCTCTCTAGAGAGTCAGGGCAGTGAAGGGTTGGCGCTGCAGCTCTCAGAGGCAAAGTGTCTGTGCTGTCACCTGCTGCCCTTGCTTGGTTGTGCTGTTGCCACATGGGGAGCCTTGCACACCTCCAGCATCTCTCCCCATGCTCTCTTGTTGTGTGCTTGCTTTTCTTCTAAGAATGTAAAACCATGTTTGTTGTAGTAGACACACAGAGAAGAGAAAAATTTTCTTAGTGTAGAGGATTATTAATGTCCTGAAGATCTTTCAGGGTGAAGTTCAATCTTAATACCATGACCAAAACCTGTTGCTCTAACTTGATTACCTTTCTGCAACCTGAGTGCAGGACAGAGGTTGCTGCTAAACTGGTTCTTCAAATGATTTCTTTTTGCTGGGAATTTTTGCCAGTGTATAAATTGGCAAAAGACTAAAGGAAGGAAGGAGACCGAGGAAGAAAATCACTGGAGAGGAGCCAAAGAAACCTACCTAAAGAAAACTATTGTCAGTGTTGCCAGTCCCTCTGGGAAACTCTAGTTATTATGCTTCTTTTCTGGATCTGAATGATTACATCTTTCTAACTATTCACATAGTATTTTAAACTTTAACTTGAATCATCATTCTCAGAGAAAAAAACAGTACAGCTGAGAAATATCTTAATATCCCAGCAAATCCATGTGATTATCTGGATATAAATAGGTAGCACAAGAGAACTACCACTTGAAATCTTTAAGACCATGTCAGACAGCTCTTTCAACCTCCCTTTTATACTGCAACAACTTGAATTCATGCTAGCCTTATAATAATTCCATTTTTCTATAGCACATGACTGAGCACTCCAAGTTGGAGTTAAATATTTTTTCTGTTATTAAAAAAAACCCTAGAAAATAATCCCAGACTTAAAACACTGATATTTTGCATCATTATTTTCCTCACTTCCCCACCAGTACCAGGTTTGTGATGTTTTTGCAGCATGTTAAAAGTTGTGGAGAAATTTGGCACCTATGGTATAGCCTTTCTGGATGTATTTTGTACACCTCTTTTGGTTCTCACTAGTACTATTTAAAATGGTAGAATGTTGTATTAAACTACTACATCACATTTCAGACATCAATTTGTTCATTTGAAAATGTATTCTTATATATTTGGGCTTTTCTGCCACGGTACAATGAATCAATGGATTTTTTTCTGGGATCAGCAGTTTCAGGAGAGTTATAATGAGCAAACCTAGAAAGAACAAATTTGTGCATTGCTATGGCTTAGTCATAGGCATCAAAGGCCTAGTGTGACAGAAAGAAAGGACATTTCTTAGACGGAAAACATATAATAAATGTAATTCATTAGAGTTGTGGAGGTAGTAACAATTCATCTTATATAGGAGCACTGAATGTTTATAAATTAATTCATTTATCATTGGTGCATTGTTTTGATGTTTAGATCCAAATGATTGCTTGAAAAAATAATGCCTTACAGAGGTTTGGTTCAAATTTTCGAACATATATATTTCTTATGCAGTTGTACACATGGAAACCTTCACAGGAGTTTAGGTATTCTGAGGACTGAGTAAAATCCTCAACAAAAACCTTTCAAGTTTCAATCTATGACAGATACACCTAACTTACAGCAATAACGTATCAAAGCCCAGAGCCCAATAAAGTGCAAGTCAGTCTGAAAATATGAAACACATGTTGTTGGTATCTGCAAAAACAGAGGAGGAAGTGTTGTGGAGCAGAAGTACAGAACAGATATGTGGTTTTTTCTAAGGGACATCACGGAAGATCTGGCAATTTAGATAAGTTTTTCACAGATTGCAGTGACTCCACAGGGCATTGAACTGCTGATAGCCATGGTTTATCCTACAGAGCTTCTTTGCTACATTCTCAGAAGTTCTGTATATCTAAAATATAAATATAAAATGTAAATATAAAATATAAAATCGGAAAGTAAATTCCGTCCATACGCTTACAGAAACAATATCAATATTACTGTTCTGTTCATAAAAATATATGAATGTGAACTTGTGAAAAAATTTTCTCACAGGAGAAATTTTAAAGCATTTTAGCATGTGCTGATAAGTAGTCTGTTATTTTGTGGTGTAAGACTTGCAAGAAACTTCTACCTGTTCATGACAATGTCTCATTTTGAAAAATACTGTAGTCATAAACAGCCTTCAATTGTTGCTAGCAGTAGTTTATCTGAGATACTGATTCTGATATTTGATTACAGCATTTTCTGTGTATTACAGAGATGTCAAATATTTGTAATTATCAGAAGGACTATGTATCTTTATATGCTTACTTATTGTCATTTTTACTATTCCTATTAATACTTTAGCAGCAGAGCACTCTTCTAAAAATTGTCAGTGGCAAAACAGAAGCAGTGGTCAGAGCTTTAATCTGTTGCTCAAAAGAAGGCGTAAGTATAAGAAATTTTAAGGAGATGGATCTTAAAGGTCTGCCTTCCCTTATTTTAAATTATAGAGAGACGTCTGCGTAACAGTGCACAAGAATAGTGCACAAGAATAACTTTTAAATTTATTTACAATTTTGCAAGGTAGAAGTTCTTTGGTTTTAATTCCATGTGAAATAGACTTCTGTGAAATATTCAGGAAATTAGAACATTTTAAAAAAATCCCAATAAATGGCTTTTTAAAAAATCTGAAAAATTACTTTAACTTAAAATATACATAAATCTGTATCTAAATTCTTTTTGGCAAAATCTATCTAGATTAAGCACAGTGGACATATTTTTGGGGTCATATACGTATTCTTTCCTGAAAAACTGCATATAAACTATGTTATAATTGATAGTCCTTGTCTAGGAGAAAACAGCTGGTGTCATTTTCATCCTTTCTTTTGGTATTTATAATGAATTCTTTGATACCTACTTTTATATTTTTGGGGACACTAGTCTGTCCTTATGTATTCTTCCAATTCCTGAAAAGTTGAAAGCACTTAAAACTTTATAACAGTCTGTGACAACTATATTTCTTCGTATAAATCTAAAGATTTCCAGCTTTTCTTTGTAAAAACAGTAGTTCTATGACAGCTTCTTGCAGAAGCATTATTTTTATTGGATGCATTCCAGTTCTCTGAACATGCCTTCCCACTGTCTTTTATACTTGCAAGAAAAAGTATTGCTGATTTCAAGTTCTATTTCAAGGTCAACCTTCCGTTCAGAAAGATTAGAAGTAGTTTTACTCATTTTGTGGGTCACAAAGTGCATGTGAGATAGTGCAAGCTCTTTTTAAAGACGCACAATCTTCTTATGTGTGTTTGATTTACCTGGAGTCTCTCTGAGCAATGCTCTCTCTTGAAACAAGACAATTCAAATGTTTGGTTATTTTTCATTATAAGCATTCTCAATCACTTCTAGTGATACCAAACCACTAATATTTCATACCCAGTAAATTTAGGAGATAAGAATGTGATTTTTAGATCTAAATAACTTTTGGAGATATTTGAAGGTGACATTAGATGGGTATTTGGACCTTCTGAAGTTTATTATGAAGTCTAAATTATTCCCTTCTATGGTTTATTGTATATTGTCATTTGGCCTTTTTAATCACTTCTTAGCTCCATGAATTTGACACTTATGCTTCAGTTCTGCACCCAAAGCGTTGTATATACTCTAACGTTTGACACCCACCCCTCCCCAACCCCCTCAAAATTCTCCAAACTATTATTTGGAACCCTGTAAATAAAATAAGTAATAGCAGTTACATCAAGTAAATCAGTGATTTATGTTTCCCTGGCCATTTGCCATTTGATTACCACTGTGGTGGAACCTGAATTTATATTGCTATCACTATCCAGTATAAGCTTCAATATAAAATAGAAGTATTTTCACAATTAACTATTAACTCAACAGTGTCTAATATCATTATTACATGTGCTGCTTCAAGCAGATATTAAGTGTAATATTCCATTTCATTGGGCTGGGAAATTGCATTAATCTGCCTCATAGTTAGAGAACCTCCATATGTATTTATCCTCTTTTGAGAATTCATCATGCCTTCCCTCATTTGCTTAATACACAAGGCTAGGATTATAATTTCTATCTACAGCACCAGGTTTCTAGCTTAAACTCTGGATGTTTCATATTCAAATATGAGCTGTAATAGAAGCTGTTACATTAAGAAAAGAGTTAATCTAATATACCATCAGCTATGAATTCCTTATACTTGAACAAGCCTCTTTTTTTATCAGCATACACAAAAAGCTCACAGCATTTCTTTTTGAATCAGTTGACTGAAACAAATCTACAATTTTAGCTTACTATTGTGATATTCTGAAACAATCTTACCAAAATACAGTAATTAGTTTTTCCTATGCTTATGAGAACTTTGCTATCCTGAGGTGCCCCTTGTATGACACATCAGGAGCAACACTTTCTAAGAATTACCAGCAAGTATTTGGCTATTATGAAGTTAGACATAAGCAGTAGCTCCTATTATTTGCAGACCAATGGACTGAAGTAAAATAAAAATCAGTGTCTGAAAAAGGCTATAGAAGAGGACAACAATTCATAAGGAAACTTATTTAATTAGTGCATTTCACTAGGAAATCACTGTCACCCACAGCAATTCTACTTAGTAGGAAACTGAAATGGAATATTTACCATGAGAGAACCTGATGTGAGGGACTGGATATTTGCAAAGTAATGAGTGATAAATTTAAAAAGCAGAAAAGGAGAATAATGAGAAGATCCACAACTGTTTTATAATCATCAAATTTTGGTAGGAATGGCAAGCAACAATGTTATCACTTGCCAATGTCTTGCCCTTTCATATGAGTCTAAATTTCAAGGGCACAAAGTGTCAAGAGAAGTAGTCTTATACCTGTTCACACATGGGAAGTTCTTTTAGTATTAATCATTTTTTGGCAGAGAGTAATTTGCAATTCTTTTAAGTTTCACTCAGTTTTTACAAAACCAAGTGGGGAAAAAAAAAAAAAAAAAAAAAGGCAGCAGCTAAAAAAGCCCAGACTTAGAGAGGCCTCTATAAGAATTCTTCCAATTTGCAGAGGCAGTTAGAAAAGGTTGTTCAATACAGTGTAATAAGCACTTTGGGCAAGAAGCAAATGTTGAACATCATTTTAGTGTAACCTTCAAGTCTCAGCTGACTTGCACAGTAGCCAAAGTAAGAAAATACTGTAGTTGCTGTTATTTTTCCCAATCCAGAGTGATATTCCCCTCAGTTGGGGTTTTAATGGAAAATCTTAACAGTAATGTGTATATGACCAGAAACTTACCACCTTTATTCGAAAGATACCTCTGTTTCAAGGATTTGACCTACAGTGCATACATGTTTTGACTAAAACAGTTATAAATGGACTCTGAATGTTTGGCCTTCCAGACTGCTCTTACGTTCTTGCACACTTGAATAACCGCATTTGGAATGTTTCAGGAAAATTTTGCTTTCTTGGCAGTATGTTACACAATTATTAGTTATGTTAATAAATAGGTCATAGTATCTTACAATCACTAAGGTTGAAAAAGACCCTTAAAATCATTGAGTACAATCATTAGCCTAGCAACACTACCAACTTCACCAGTAAACCATGTCCCTAGATATCTAGATATTAAAGATACACAACTTTTAAATACTTCCAGGGATGGTAAACCACTTCCCTGGACAGCCTGTTCCAATATTTTGACCACTCTGTCAAATTTTCCCTAGTATCCAGTCTATTTAGTCTATCTAATGTCATACATAAAAGCACATCTCAGAATAAATTTTGCTGAAAAGCTACCTGTGAAGGCTCTGTGGATAGTTCAGTCACAAGAATCACACCTGTATCTGTCCCATTTCCAAGTCTATAAACATCTCACTTGAAGATCTGGTAGCTCTTATGCGAGTAGCTCGTGGGACCCATAAAAAAAATCTTTTTAGAGGAATGGTTAAATTGATTGTTAAATATTAAATGTCTACCTGTAGTACACTCTTAAGTGCCTCAGGGCTTTGAAAGAATTCAAATTGGTTCTCTCTGAATAGTCACGTTACTTACCAGGATTTTAGATAGTTTTTCATCTACTCTGCTGATGGCTCAATGGATGGCCTTAGGGTATGACAAAGTCAGTTAATGTTAAGATGCAATGAAATTCCACCAATTATTTGTGAAAATCACTCACTGGGTTCCTGCAGTATCTGGCAGTTGTTTGACATTTTGAAGCTGTTACGTAAACTATAACACATTTAATCACAAGTACATAACACATCTATTTTTCATTGTAAGGCCATATTTAATCTGACTTTCTATCACACGTATTTAGGAATTCTGTGGACTATTTCGGGTGGATACCACTAAAATAATTAACATGATATAGAACTGTTCCTGCTGAGTGAAATCACATTTTGTGTTTCAGAAACAAAGCATCAAAACTAAATATGAAATGCCTGGCACAACAACACAGAGAGTTTCTCTACAAAGTGACTATGTGTCAATGACTTCTCCACAGGATTCTGGCACAGAGAGCAGTCTTACTCTTTCCTAGGTTACTTCTGGCCAAACTCAGCACAGCAGCACAATGTATGGGCTTTGCAACCAATATGGAGATTCACTATAAGTAAGAGAATGTGCTCTGCCTTTCTATCTGAGAGAATAAAGGCAAAAGAAAAACGTGGGGAGATAATATCAATATTCATTCACAGGGGGTGATTCTGTGAAAAGTAATCAGAAGCAGTGTAAACTAGAATTAAACCTTTATGTAAATCATGCACAGAAGATGACAGCTCTCTTGAATACTTCTGTGAAAAAAATAGAGTTGCAAGTTTCTCTCTACAATGTCTTTATTAATACAAGCTCAGAATTTCTGTGACAAAGTTAAGCTATTTCTTAAGTAAGCTATATAAGTGGTAAGAGGTGTGAAGAACTATAATTAGAGGTGAAATTATAGACAGGCGAGCAGTAGAGGATGCTAAGGTGATAGATGCACCATATTTTAGGATGCATACATGAATAAGGATATTTTCAATGCAACAAAAGGAGTAATAGGTAGGAAAAGAAGAAATTTTTCTGTTGAATAGGATGTCAGTTTGTATGATGTGTCTTGAGACATGGTGAGTTTGGTACATTTTAGATAATTTGGTAAATAATAAATGTAGAATAACAGAAAAATCTGGCCCTGAAACGAAGTGTTTTGAATAAGCTAACTGCTTTGCTCAGGTTTTGAGTATTTAGCCCTGTTGCTCACCTGAACTGGCTAGTTTGGACAGACTTTGATCATTTCTATTTTTGCACATCTGGTTTTAACTTTGACCATCTCTAAGCTGTGTCAGCAGAAGCAACACTGTCAAAGAAATAGTCCATCATTGGAGCTGTAATTTTAGATTGTGAATGATCAAATTAAAGCTGAGCTTTTCTATAGCTTTTTTCGATATAGCAGCTGGGCCTGCTTCTGTGTTTCCTTTTAGACTGCTCATTGTGGAAAGAAGATAGTGCAAGGTGTAAGTATGTGGGTTAGCCATGCAAGTCAAGCCACTGATTGCTGGGGCACTGATCTGTCACTAGTTAGGTGCAAACCGTGGTGTCTTCTCAGCAAGGAACTTTCTACTTATGGTCAGGAGGCATAAAAAATATTAAGTGTATTTCCCAGCACACACATTATGGATTGGAAGATTGTTATAGTCTGAGTACTTCCTAGAGACACGTATTTCACTAGAAGCAAATATCTGTGGAGCAATTATCTGCTATCACTATTTGCTTCTGTCTTGACAGCTCTCCCACACTAAGCAAAGTCAAAATAAATAATTAATTGGTATCAAGGTTTTTCCTCAAAGTTTTCTATGACAGATAGTATCAATGCAGAATGACCATTTTTATGTTATGACAGTTGCGTCTTGGCTTGTGCTGCAATGGATGTTCCTTGGATGAAACATTCAGGTCCTGTATATTTATAATTTTGTATACCTAGAACCTAGCAGGGCTATTTAGAGCAATGGCACTTGTAAGGGGAGCTGAAATATTTCTGTATGTGCAAGTTTCTTAAATGAGCTCTGCATGCGAACTTGACACTGTCTGGCCACATAAAAGGAAATTTGCTTAACCACCAGAGAGGGCTCAGAGGACTTATCACAAAGTACAGAGTCAGTACTTCTAGCACATTGCTGACTTGTATAAATTCAGTGGAAGTAATTCTAATTGGATACAAAACTGATAATTATACTGATGTGATGTCAGTATGATACTGATATCACTGTGTGATATAGCTGATTTGCCTTATGTTTCACTTATTGTTTATGTTTAGGAAGATGTTTTTGGATATTGGTTTTTCTAAATCTGTGTCTTTACAAGCACCAAAATCATGTTTGTTTTCAAAGACATATGCCTGAAGTGTTTGCTTTTTCTAGAGTGTCCTTGGATTCTGGCAACCCCAAAGGTGAGCAGACAGAAAATCAGTCAGTTTGTTGTTTGCAGCCTTTCTCCATTTACTCAGTAATTCATCAAAACCAATCTGTTTTTGCAAAATGCTTCTGTTTGGCAAATGAGTGTTTTGTGACAAAAGCTCAGTTTAATCAGAAAAATCCTGTTTAGTTCTGTTCTTTGTATTGTATGGTAGGAGAGAGATGAATCAGATGCATTTCAGTCTGCTAATCACAGAGCATGACTGAATGACTTTCAATCGTGTCTCTATCCTCTTTCTCTTATTGCT
>VZTR01025676.1:2750-72496 GCA_013400775.1 Chaetops frenatus
GGGGTCCCAGTGAGGAGATCCCCAGGGAAACGGTTTGGGAACTCAGCAAAGAATTTCTGATTAATGACCAGAACAGCTCGGGATTTCAGTTTTCTCCATAAATCCCGGCTGATTACAACCCTTGTGCTCAGCCTGGCAGCGTGCTTTGCATGGAGGGGGGAGCCCCCGAAAGAACCCCCCCAACCAGGGGCTGTACCCTGGCAGCAGCTGGAGGCTGCAGCATCCTCACCATCCCAGCCAGAGCAGGGAAGAAGGGAGAGGGGTGCACAGGGATGTGGTTGGTGCCCTCCCCACAGTTCACGGCAGCTCTGATCCCCCAGCTCTGGGGTTTGTAAAGCCAAACGTGTCCCAAACCAGGCTGGTTTCAAGTCCAAATAAAGACTGATGGGTTTTTTCCTTGCCTGGCACAGGAGGGTGGGTATTTATGCACAATCCCACTCTGTTTTCTTGCTCTGCCACCTGTGCACTCACTTCCCCCATAAATCCCGAGCTGCGACCCCAGTACCAGGACCTGCCCCATGCTGGGTGCCCTTTGCTTTCCACAGCTTCCACCAAGCCCCTGGTATTGGGTTTTTGTCACAGCTGGACTGGCTCTTGGATACATCATTCTGGATTTAATTTTTTTTCCCCTTTTACCCAATAATAAGCTTTTTTCATTCAAGATCGAGGTGGGGGGAAAAAACAGGCAGGGAGGAGGGCTGACATGCACAACCTATAGAGCTCTTTGAGAGGAGCACCAACCCCAAAGCTGTAATTACTGCCTGCATTTTTGGCTACGGATCAGCTGCTAAATTGGTCGTAAGGCACGGAAACGGCAGTTACACCTTTCAGCGGAAAAAATGTGGTTTAGTGGAGAAACGTGCATGGGAAACCTCCCCAAAACTGCAGTCCCCATGCAACACCCCACTGTTACAGGTTCTGCATTTGGGAGTTTGAAACAATCCTCCATCCAGGTGAGCCGAGCTCGGAATGACAAGACCTGCATCAACAGAGCAAATTGGGGATTTTTCCCTTGATCTGCCAGTTCAATCAAAAATACCCTCCTGGATGCAGGACACGAGCACGAGAGAGGCAGGAGCTTGTGCTATTTTGAGGTTCAATATAAAATAGATACCCCTGGCTTCAGCAGTTCTCCGTAGCCCAGCCCACAGGAGCTGCAGGTACTTTCGTATGCATACAAAACATTTTAAAATGGAAAATATTCACAGCTGCTCTCGCTGTTTTGACAGGGGGGAAGGAATCGCGGGGCATGTTAAGGAGATATTAAAAGCTGTGGTTTGAAGCTCCTAAAGCATTTACTCAGCGGGAGAGCCAGAGAAAGAAGTTTAGAAGTTAACTGCATACTTGTGTGCCTTTGCTCTGTCCTTCTTAAAATTCACCTCTCCTATCTGCTTCTAATTTAAACAAGCAGAGCCCTCCAGGAACTGGAAAATCCAGATTTGCAGCATCTCCCAGGGAAAGACGATTTCCTACGTGCCCCCCCAGCGCGAGGGTCCTGCTGAAGGTTAAACTCGTGAGTGCCTTTGGTTTTGCACCAAGTTAATCTCCCCACAAAATAAAAGGCCGGGGAGATGCTGGTGAAAACTGCACTGATGTTGCTGGCAGGTCCCCTGCTTGGTCCCATCCCTCTTCCAGAGCCAGACGTGGATTTCACCACCTCTGCCAGTGCTGAATGCTCATCCCCCCACCGTGCCCTGCCTGCTTCAGCTTCCCTGCCTGAAAACAGGGCAAACCCATCCACCTCCCCGGGGTGCATTACGGTGGCTTAAAATTAACACTCACGAGCCTACGTTCAAATCCCTTCATGAAAGGCATGAGAAGCACCGGGTGTTAGCAGAATAGATCCTTCACCTTTTAACAGCCGCTAATTGCCATTAAAACCAAACCTGCACGGATTTATTGGAGCAGCATCCGAGTTTCCGTGCCGCGTGGCGCAGAGCCCACGCCTGCCCTCGGTCGTGCTCTCCTGCCCGTGCCCGGTGCCACGACAAGGTGTGGTGGGATAAATCCTGCCCCACTGCCGGTTACCTCACGCTTTGGGGCCCTTTGCAGGGCTTTCCTGGTGCCAGGTTTTTTCCTTCGCCGTCCCGTGGGTCGTTGCAGCCATTGGCGAGAAGCTCAACGCACCTTCCCTTGACCCGCCGCAGGAAAGAAGATGGGATGCAAGACTTGTTCCCAAAAATACCCCGAGGGAGCAAGCAGGAACCTGCCCTCGAGGAACTGGGTCCCTGAGGCTGAATCCAGGCCGCAGCTGCCAGCAGAAGCACGTGCTGGGTGTCGCAGGGATGGGAATGGGCCTCTGTGACCAATGTGGAGTAAATCCAAGTCATCAACAGGCAGGGCTGGGGAAAGGCTGCCAGCGCTGCTCCCCACTCCCATCCACCGTGCTGGGGGTCCCTTCCCTGCTGCCTTTGGGCTTCATTGACCTGATCCCTTCCTTGGCAT
Source organism: Chaetops frenatus (assembly GCA_013400775.1). Taxonomy (NCBI): domain Eukaryota; kingdom Metazoa; phylum Chordata; class Aves; order Passeriformes; family Picathartidae; genus Chaetops; species Chaetops frenatus. The sequence goes on from VZTR01025676.1 coordinate 5,196, forward strand.
CCCCCCATCACCCTGCAGCCCAGATCTGGCTGGAGAAACCCTTGGGAAGATGCTGTGGCAGGAGTTTTCCTGCTGTCCGTGAAGCCGCTGGCTCCTCACACCCCTCACAGGTGCTTTGTGCACTCCCAAACATCCAGACCCACCCGGGAGTGCCCCGTGCCACCAAACTGCTGCTGCTAAAACACATGAGCTGGATTCAGCAGGGTAAGATGCTCTGTGATTCCCAGCATCTTGTTAGACCCCAGGGTTTGCTCTCCCCCTGGATCCAGCACAAGGAGGGGGTGTCCAGGGCTGGCTCCCAGGGCTATCCCATCTCTGTTCCCATCACCCAGCCCTCTGCGTGGGGGAAGGGGCAGTTGGACAAGACGAGACCCTTCTGCTCCACAAAGCTCGTCAGCCAGCGGCACAGGGCTCATAATTATTATTTCCTTAAAGACGAGCCGAGGAGCTATAGACAAAAAAGTCCCCTCTTGCCGGAGCTGGAATTTGATGTCCTAACGACTGTTTTTGTACCGAGCCTGTTAGAGGAAAGAGCTCGGCAGGAGGGGGAAAGAGAGATTTAATTATAGAGCTGCATTGTGATTTTGCACACATAGCTGGCTGTTGTAATCAGGTTACAAGTGTATCTGATTTTCTTCCCTCCCCTCCCTCTTCCTCCTCTTTCTCTTTTTTTTTTTTTTTTTTTTTTTTTTTTTTTTTTTTTTTTTTCCTCCCCCTTTTTCCTTTCGGTGGTCCAAATTAGTTGCTGATGTTTGGGTGTTGCAGAGACGAGCTGTTATTTGCCTGCACTGAAGATCTCGATCAAGGGAGCAAGGCTTCCAAAGAGCCTCGGCAGCTCTTTGCCGGAGGAAGGCAAAGGTTCCCAGCCCGAGCAGGAACCCCCGGGGCTGTGCTGGGCACTCACATCCCACCGTCCCGGGGGTCCCTTCCCACCACCAAAATAAGGGGAGACACCCATACATATATGTATAAATATATATATACACATATATCTGCCTCCCCCATGCTCCCCACCAAATTCCTCCACATCCAGGATTCCCTCAATAAATTGATGCACTTGAAGTAGAGGAGGGTTGAAGGGAACCTTACCTGGGGCAGGAGAAGGGAAAGAGAGGAGACAAGAAGCTTTTTGAAAGAAACTTAATATTTTCCCTATCCGAGGCAAGTGATGCCACTCTGGGATTGGGGGCTGTTGCTGGGTTCATTTAGGAATCCATTGTTGTCCATGTGAATTCTTTTTTACATTTCAAATAACAGGATTATTTCCCCAGGGGGTAATATCCTGTAATTTGAACACAATAATGGGAATAAATTACTTACTTAGAACTAATAACGACAGCCTGATTCCAATATATATAGGAACTGTAACAGCTTTGGTTAGTTAAAGTGTAATTGTGTCGACGGATGACATTTTCTTTCAAAGGAATCTGAATGACTTTTAATTAAATTTGCTGGGGGTGGGGAAGAAAGGGAGAGATACACTGGGAGATCCCGGCTGCTGAGGCTGCGGCTGGTCCCAGCCTTGGTGCCCTAAGTCCAGCTTTGCCCCAAGCTGGGTGTCAATCCACAGCTGTGGAGTTTAAATACCGGGCACAGAACAGAGGAGAAGGAAACCAGCACCAAACCCCCCCAGCCCAGGGATGGTGGGATGGAGGGCGTGGGGAGGATGGAGAGGACAGAGGGGATGGAAGGATGGAGCCCAGCCCATTTCCCAAGCTCCAGCCTGGCAGAGAGCAGGGCAGTGCCCACATCCTGCCCTGGGGCACCACGGAATTGCCTCTGCCTGTGCTGGGAAATGGAGGAGCTGATGGAGGGCAGGAGGCAGCAGCAGCCAGGCAGGGCAGCTCTGCTGCTCACATTGGAGCCACAGAATCCCTGAATGGTTTGGGTTGAAGGGAATCTTAAAGACCACCTTGTTCCATCCCCTTCCACAATCCCAGGTTGCTCCAAGCCCCATCCTTGGACACTTCCAGGGATCCAGGGGCAGCCACAGCTTCTCTGAGCAAGCTGTGCCAGGGCCTCCCCACCCTCACAGGGAAGAATTTTTCCTCATATTCCCTCTAACTCTGCCCTCTGTCAGTGGGAAGCCCATTCCCCCTTGTCCTGTCCCTCCAGGCCCTTGTCCCAACTCCCTCTCCAGATCTCTTGGAGCCTCTTTAGGCACTGGAAGGGGTTCTAAAATCTCCCTGGAGCCTTCTCCTCTCCAAGCTGACACCCCCAACCCAGTATTGTTACCTCAGCCCAGGGGTTCCTCAGGGAAGGCAGCTCTGACGGGGGGGATCTGCAGCAGCAGCTGTGCATTCCCAGCTCCTCGCCCTCACCCCAAAACTCCCCTGCAAGCGCGGGGCTCTGCACATCTCCTCACTGCTGCCTTCAGTGCCAACCGCTCCTCACGTTTGTTTCTGAATCAGCAGCACGCGAGGTTCCCTTCTGAGGCAGAAAACAAAACAAAACAAAACAAAACAAACAAANAAAACAAAAAAAAAAAAAACAGCAGTGTGCAGAAAGCCAAGTTCCTGCCCCGAAATAATCTTGGAGAGGAGCGGCGTGCTGCTGCCAGCGGCTCCGGCCTCCTCCAGGACTCATTTTCCTCTGTTTATCTTGAAAATATTTCTGTGCTGAGGTCCCACCCCGCGCGGCGGAGCCCTGCGAGGCCGCCTTCAGCCTGACACACGGCCTCTTGTTTATCCACAGCGAGTTTTACAAATAGCTTATTAAGCCCAGAGGTCTGTTTGCTGCAGGAAAACCTCACGGAGCAGCTCCTGAAGCCCCCCCTTCGCCCCCAAGGCCCTTGGCAGCTGTGCCCCCTCCCCAAACCCCTCTGCTGTGCATGGAGGGGCTCAGGCCTCTGTGGCTGCAGCCATCGGTGCCTGCCGGGTTTGGGAATGGCTCCTGCTTTGATTAAATAACCCATGAGCTGCTGGTGGATCTCCCACCGCCCTCACCCTCTCCCCGTTCCCAGGGCTGATGTCCCAGCTGGGATTTTGGCCTGGCACAGGGATGCCGTGGCATTGCCAGCTCGGGTTTGTGTGGTCCCACAGTGGAGCTGCTGAGAAGTTTTTGCCTTTTCGAGACCCCCACTTCAAGGGCTGCTGGTTTTGTGGGGGTCGCAGGGGTTTGGGTTGCAAGAATCATATTTTGGGTGTTGCTCAAAACGTGTCCGAAGCCATGAGAGATGAGGACAGTTGGATGCTGGTCCTGGCAGGAGCCCAGTGGGACAGTGCCTCAGGTTCCCTCCTGTGCCTCTGCTGCCCACCTGGCCCTGGGATCCCAGCAGGGAGCTGGGATGGGGGGGTTCCAGCCCACAGCAAACAGTGTCAGGGATGTCCCACTGGCTTGAGCCCGACCATGGGCACCTCTCTGACCACAGGGACCATCAAACCTGTGCCCCAGCACCTCTGTCCCTGCTGCCACCGCTGTCCTGGGCAGGAGCCTGGCTGTGCCCAATCCCCACCCTGGGGTGCCCATCCTGAGCATCCCCTCCCCAAGACCCCCTAAAGCATCGCTCCCAGAGCGTGCAGCCAGGCAGAGCCCTGTAACACAGCAACATTCATGGCCCAGCTGAGGAGATTGAGTTACCTGCCCCTGGAAGAATAAAGGAGGCATTCAGCCATTTTTTTTGAAGTCTTTTCCCCTGCCAAGGGCAGACACGGCGCTGACGGTGGCACACAGAGGCAGCGAAACACGAGCCCCTGGCTGTCCCTCCGAGGGTGACCCCGATGTGCCCCACATCCCCCTCCTCTCCGACCCTTTAACACCCAGGGAAGCACATGCTTTGCTCACCCCTGACGAGCTCCCTTATCTTTTAATAAAACCTTTAAGAGCAGAAGTCAGGCAATGCCGGCACAAAGGCAGCTCAGCCTCCTCCCGGGACATTAATCATTTTCTTTGACACGTTTTGCTAATTAGCCAAAGCGTTTGCCTCGACAGGGGAGAAATTGGGGCCTGGGAAAAAAAAAAAAAAAAAAAAAGAAAAAAAAAGAAAAAAACAAACCACATTAAAAGAAGGGAAAGAGGTGGAAAGGAAGAAATGGGGGAAGAAGGAGCTGATGTCACCCCTGTGTGATCCAGCATCCCTGGGCATCACCTTGCTGGGAGAAAAACAAGCCCATCCCAAGGATGTTGTGGCACCGTGAGCTGCTACACACATTTTACCTTCCCCACCCCACTCCTGGTTACCCCGAGAGTGCAGATTGCAGCCATGAAGGGTTATTTGAAACACCCTCTTTGGAGGTTTAACTCATGGCTTTATCTTTTACACGGCTGTTAATCCTCGGGACACATGTTTCCTATCAGCCCTTGATATTTAACATACAATAAGTGTCTTATTAAATCCCAGGGACTGGCTCCATGCAGACCTCTCCCCCCAGGACCTGTCCTGAGGACATCCCAAAGGCAGATGGGGCACCCAGCCTGGGCACAGATTTTGGGTGTAGAGTGTGTTATAACCAACAGGGAGAGAAAGAGAGTGGGGTGAAGGCTCCTCTGCACAGGAATTCAGCCTTTAAATTGGCTGAGCAGCCACTGCTCTCACACATGGGAAAACCCCTCACAGTTTTTTAAAATATGCTGGTTTTACAGGTTTTTGGCAGTGCTGTGGTGGCCAGTGAGCCCGTCTCAGGCAGTACCAGCTACTGCCTCAGCATGACTTCTTTTTCTAAGAGTCCAACTCAGATTTCATAGGACCTGATGTTTTCTGGGGGACAGCTACCACAAAGAGAGCAACTCACAGTGAATTCCCTCTAATCCACAGCATTTAAAATAGCAAATCCCAAGGAGAAAGCATCACCTGCTCATGCCTCCCTCCAGCCCAGCATGGCAAAATACTGGCTCCTGTCCCATCCCTGAACATCAGCTCTCCATCCCAGCTCCCTAGGGATGGGAAAGGCAGAAAACCACAGAACACAATCCCCTTTTCTCCACAAAACCAAGTGTAAGAACAACAAAATTGGGTGATGAAGACCCCCACACAATGTAAGGACACCCCCTGCCCACAGCAACTGTCCCCTCCCCATCCATGGGTACAAAGGAGTGGGAGCAGCATCCCAGAGCCACGTCAATCCTTTGGGGAGTGTTAAAAAAATAAATCACAGCTCTTTACTCCTCTCCAGCACAAGTTTCTCATTGCTGTGGGATGACACACACCATCTCCTCCAAAACAAGGCGCTGTATTATTATTCTGTTTCTAATTTGGGGGTTGGAAATGATTTTCCATGCCAGATTCCAAACTAAACCATCACCCCCCCCCAAAAAAAAAAAAAAAATTTGTTGATGTGCTTTCCAGAGAGCAGTGGCACAGCCTGTGCTCTGCAAGGAAAGGGTGAAGGTGTGATACACAGCACTGAGCACCACAGAACATCCCTCTCAGTGCCCATTTCCAAGAAAAAGCATTTTAAAAGAGCCAATTCCATTAAATACAGAGCTGGCCCAGACTTCTGCTGCAACTCTGTCTGGGATGGGCCGGTCCCACTGGGAAAGGGCCGTGCTTCATCTCTGCCCTCTGAAGGACTTAGAGGAAAAGCGGGGAAAGGTGAGGGTTTGGGGAGGCACTGTGGGTGCTGGGAACTCGATGGGAATCAGCATCGTTCCCATTCTGAGGGTTTTAACCCAAATTTACCAGGGGATCCTGCTTGCTCCCTACAAGACATCAGGAAGCCAAGCCACACAGTGAGATCCGACTTCTCCGTGTCCTGCCTGGCCTTGGGGAGAGTGGGGACACCCAGGACAAGCCTGGATGAGTCCCCAGCCCCGTCACCCCGGGCTGTGCCACAAACCTTGCAGAGAGGCTTGGGGAGGGGCCCGTGCAGCCAGCGGTGCTGGCAGGAGTGTGGAAACCAACACACAAGGAGACGGTGGAAACCCTCCAAGCTTCCAGCACTGTTGTATAAGAGCCGCTCAAAAATACTAATCCCCAAAAAATTCAACCCTGGGAGCGTGACCAGGCTGCCTCCCAGGCAGCTGACGGAGCACGGCTTGCACAGCCAGCCCCGCACACATCCAGGGGGGGAAATGCCTTCAGGTGAGCGAGCTCCGCAGGAAGGTCGGGTCCCAGATGTTTTCATACCAACGATCCTTTAAAAAAAGGCAGACGAGCGAGGCACGGAGGCAGGATCACCCGACATGCCGAGCGCCGCTGCAAAACAAGTCGTTTTTCCATGAGTCACCAGTGGAAAGAGCGGATCAGGCGTCCCATGGGTGGGCTTGGCCGGAGCCGGCTCCGCATCCCCGCCGCAGGGCCGGGAGGATGCTGCGAGCGCAGCCCCTGCGCTGCAGTCTCAGCTCTCCCGAGGCTGCTTTGGGGTCACGCTGGGGCTGATTCCATGGACTCCCCAAGTGCTGAGGGCCTTGGGATGCGGGGATGCGTCCTGTGGTGTTTGAAGGTTCGTGCCAGCCGTGCAGGGTTTTCCCACCTCTCTCTCCCCAGCCAGACACTCCCCACGGAGACCAAACGTGTGCCCTTCACCGTGGCCCCGGGGCTGCTTCATTGCTCTGCCGCTGTCCCCTCCACCTCCGTTGTTCCCTAAAACCCTCCAGGTCGGAGGGAGGCAGCGGCAGAAATAAACATCAATAAAGAAATGCGGAAGGAGCGCCCCGAAACGAACGAGTTTGTTTTATCGGTGTCGGGAAGGGGCGAGGGCGATGACAGGCAGCGCAGGAAGTCCCTGGGATCGTAAATCCCATTGGGAGCGCACGAAGCCAGCGTGTTTCCTTCCACGGGCTGGGTGGGAGGTTACGGGGAGGGCGGAGGGTGAAGTTTAGGGAATCTGGGCTGGGGTGTTTTGCTGTATAAAGCGGCGGCGATGGAGGGGAGGTGACGCCCGGGGCAGCACCCGGGGCAGCCCGGGAAGGGACGGGATCACATCCTCGGGGAGAGCTGGAGCTCCGTCCCGTCATCATCACCCGCAGGAGAACAGCAGCCCTGGCTGCGCTGTGGGTACAGAAACGGCACGTACTTGTTACTGGCCGGGTTTCCTGGCAGTCCCAGGCAGGATTTGGCTGCGCAGGAATTTGGAAGCTGCCTTAAATCCAGCAAGAAATGAGAAAAGGCTGGGAGCGACTTTCAGAGGGGAGCTCAGCTGCGGATCCCCGGCCGCGCTGTCCCAACGAGAGGTNTCCCGACGAGAGGGGCTGAGGTCGGAGCCGCGGCTGCCGGGGATCGCCCCCTCCTCCCTGGGGACATCGGGGAAAGCTCCTGTCACGCCTTCTCCTGCCCCTTCCCAAAAAAACCCTCCTTGGCCTCAATGCCCCTCAGCACCCGACCCTCCATCCCACCTCACCCCGTTTCACTCTCTTACTTCTCTCTTTTACTCATCTGGGGGGGAATCAAGGAGGAAAGGGGTGAAAAAGAGGCAAGAGGTGCTGAGTGCTCTAAAAATCAACAGCAGAAAGGCGAAGAAATTAAAAATCACCCCGGAGCTTCCTCTGGATGCTCAGGAAGGTGCTTCCCTGCCCCTGGAGGACTGCATGGGTGGCTGTCCTCATCCAGGGTCAGTGCTGGGGGTCACTTCAGCCCCACACCCTTCAGGAGTCCAGCTCTGGCTCTTCACATTCCCAGACCCATTTTTGGGGTTCTGCCTGCTGCATCCTGGCTCATTGCATTTGTGGGAATTTCAGAGTTTCTCAGGAGAAACAAGCCCTGTGCCTGTGACGTTTCCCAGCTCCCCCAGTGACATCCTGGGGTGGGGAGGGTCCTGGTGATGGATGGTACCCAACCCTGCAGCACCAAAACCCAGATTGCACCTTGTCCTGGGAGGGCCAAGGAGGAGCAGCCAAGCACTTTCCACCCCAGGGATTTTTTTGTCTCATTTAGGAGAACGTTTCTAATTACTGGTGCCATTATCCTGTGCACCTTCTGTGTAAACACAGCCTCTCCATGGTGGTTTAAACGGGCTGAACTCACACACCTTCCTTAAAGCATCCATTGGGAAAAGCAACTGACCTCTCTTTCCAGTTAGAGGGAAGGGAAAGCCCAGGTCTGGGAGGCAGGATTTCTGCAGAAATAGATACACTCAAAATACACCCCAAACCCATCAGCTCTGTGTTTCCCAGCTCTCTCCTCTTTCAGGGACAGGGACCACACAGAGACCTCCTGCCACAACCCCTCCAAGTCCCTATATTTGCCCTAAAGGGATTTTCCTGCTTTTTTTTTTTTTTTTTTTTTTTTTTTTTTTTTTTTTTTTTTGCTGGCTCAAACACCATCCTTTCCTCCAGCACCTGGGACATGACAAACATTATTCAACATCCCAGCTAGGTTTTATAAATTATTCCTTTAACTCCCAAACTGGAGCTTTCAGGGTAAAAATCAGGTCTGGTGGGAATGGGATCCAAGCCACAGCACTCCCAGGTTTTCAAGCATCTCATTTGGCTTCTTGAGCCTCATTTTGGGGAGCAATTGGGCTGTGTCTCGTGCTGCCTCTCCCTGATGAAGAAGCCCTTAAATATTGAGGAAAAGGCACAGCTTTGCTTTGGTGAAAAGCTGCTTTCTCAAAAAACCTCAAAAACAAGCTTTCTGTAGAAAAAAACAGATGGTTTGGGGTGACCAGGGGTGCTCATCATGGATTCAGGGCTGGATTTGGCCCCCTAGTGTGCCCATCAGCACCCTAAAAAAGCCATTTTTACTCATTGCTAATAACTCCCTGCAAAGAGGGGAGGGAAGAAAATTCCCTTCGTGCCCTGACTTAGGCAGAGACAAGGAAATGTCGTTAAACTAAACCAAACAAACGAATCCAGAGGCAAAGAGAAAAATCACATTATCCCGAATCATAAATCCTGGAGAGGGGTATTTACAGGCTGAATTGCCAAGTGCATTGGAGCTGCAGAGCATCCGAGGAGCAGATAGCCATAAAGGCAGACAACGGCCCTGGAAAAATGCTTTGATTAGGATCTGGGCAGCATTCAGCCCAGATGTTCATTTGTCAATGGAAGAGGGATGGGGGGGAGGTGAGAAAGGCTTTAAATTAATCTTTACAACTAGAAAGGAGCTTGTAATACACACCATATGGGGAGCAACGTCCTTGGAGCCCCCTCTCCTCCCCCCAGCCCGGCGTGCTGGGAGCCAGGCTGGGACCCTCTGGCCAGAGCGTGTCCTCCCTCTTCCCCCTCCCCATTTTCTCCATGCAGCAAACACCCTGTGAGCCCAAACCCCTTCCACATGTGCTTTTTTTTTTTTTTTTTTTTTTTTNTTTTTTTTTAACTGTGAGCAAAACAAACTGCAGTTCCTCTTACAGCACCAGGTCTCTTTTATTATTCCCCCCCTCCCCACTCCAGACCACGATACCTGCACCCCTCCCCCTCCAATATCCACACGTGGGGGGGGGGTTTTAACCCTTCCAAGCTGCCAGCAGTGGTGGGAGGGGGGGCTGTGTGTGGAGAGGAGGGAAGAGGCTGTTTATTAAACGCCAGCCATTCAAATTAATTCCCCTAATGGACTCACCGACATCATGGTGTGCATTTAAATGAACGCTTTGTCATATTTCATAGCCAACCTGCAGCTCTCTGCAGAGCAAACCTGCTGGAAAGCCAGGAACAGCAGCAATGACAGGGACAAACCTACAGAGAGATAAATAAGAATGAAATACAAATCCCAAATGCAATATGGAGTGGGGGGGAAAAGAGAGCCCAGGAAGCCCTTGGGAATTTGGAGGTGCAGGTGAGACCCCAGGCAGGGCAGAAGGAGATGTGTGATGGCAGTGGGAGATCCTTTTCTGCATGGGAGGAGGAAAAAATCCTCTCCCTGCTGGGGCAGAGAGCCTTTGGCTGGGATAGGGACCAGCACAAAGCCACAGCTTCCCAGCTGGAGTTTGGGCTCCACTGAAGCCCTGGGGAGCCCCACCATGGCCAGGACCAGCCCCAGCACCCCCAGCTCAGCCACAGGGACCCAGCAAGGAGGGAAACCCCCTCCATCCTGCATCCCCCTGGACCACCAATGTGGGGATGAGGGTGGAGGTGCCTGGCCAGCATCCCTCCTCACAGCACGGGCTGGGATGCTGAAACCCAACCCCTCCTGGCAAGCTGTGACTGCAGAGCTGAACATCCCAGCTCCTGGCAGAGCATCCCTGCTGCTCCTGAGTAAACTGTTCTTCCCCCAGCACCCCCGGGACAGCCACAGGTCACCCACCTTGGCTTCAGCTTCAAGAGCTCCTGGTTCTTTCATCAGCCTGAGGGAAAATTGGTGTGTGCACACACAGCCCCCGTGTGCTGCAAGCACCAGGTGTCTCCTGCTCATCTGGTTCCTTCTCTTCCCCCACCTTTAAGAGCTGCAGCAGAGATTTCTTTCCACCTTTGAGGGTCCTTCTCCTTTTCTCCATCCTGCCCCAGGCAGCTTCTGTGGGATCTGGAGGCTGTGGAGGGGCTGGGGGAAATGTTGCTGCCCCACTCCTGTTTGGCACTCTGGCATGACCAAAGGTTTTCACACACCACGAGGGCCAAGGGAAGGGGGAATGTTCAGGGTCCAGGACAGGGGTGCAGGCAGCAGCCCCAGCCACACGTTTGGCACAGGCAGGGGAGCAGAGGGAGCAGCCAGTGCTGGCTGCCACGTCTGTCCCATCCCCCCAGCACCACTGCAGGCTGAAGGTCCCTGAACATGGATGGGCCAAAAATACAAAAAACATAGAATCCCAGAAGGAAAGGACACCAAAGATCATCTCATTCCCCTCCTGCCATGGGCAGGGGCACCAGGGGCACTGTCCCAAGTTGCTCCAAGCCCCATCCAGCCTGGCCTTGGACACTTCCAGGGATCCAGGGGCAGCCACAGCTTCTCTGGGCACCCTGTGTCAGGGCCTCCCCACCCTCACAAGGAAGAATTTTTTCCTAGAACCTAATCTAATCCAGTGCTGTTTGCAGAAGGTTCTCATTTAGGGAAACATCTGGAGTCAGCACTTCTCCCCCAAAGGGCAGCAAAGGGTTCAGAGGACAGCAGCCCTCATGCTGGGGAGGAAGAGGAGGAGGAAGGAGCCCATTTTCCTCATCCCCCAAGGAAGGGACACAACATATTTGTGCTTGGTGTCTGTTCCCTGGCCTCGAGTGAGCAAGGCACCATCCCCCTGCCAGGGAGAAGAAGGAAAACCCAACCAGGAGAACTGTCCCTCCAGGTCCCAAAGCCACGGGGGCCAAGCAAGTGTTGGCAATGCCCAAGGTCCTCCCAGGGCCACGGGGACACCCAGGTTTGGCTGAAGGACCCTGAGACCCGAGGGGACTGGAGCAGCAGGGATGTTTCTGGTCCCCTGGGCTGTGGGAGTGTAGGGGAAACATCTTACAGGGGGACAGCAGAGCTGGGGACATGGCTGGTGTCACAGCACAGCCAGGGGATGTCACCTCCCTTTTCCAGGTCCTTCTGGACCTTCTTCCAGATTGTCCATGGCCCCAGAACAGGAGCATCCCCCCAGCCAGCAACACCTGGGGAGCAAGAAGAGCCCCTCCTGCCACCCTGGGGCACCACAGGTGAGGAAAGGTCCTGTCCCATGCCCTGCCAGCCCGGGCAGGTCCCCAGGAGCTGGCAGGGCCGGGCTGCAGTGACACCGGGCTGCAGTGACATCTGCTGGGCTCCCACTCGGGGCCGCCCCAGCCCCGCACAGCCCCGAGCGGGACCCGCTCCCACGCTGAGCCCGCAGCCGGGGCTCCGCTTTCCCAGCCCCAATCCCACCCTGATCCCCTCTGCAGCTCCCATTCAGACACCTCCACACCGCATCCCTCACCGCCAGCTCCGGGAAAAGCCTCCTCGGCCGCGGCCGGGGGAGAGGGGCAGCAGCCCCAGCACCTGCGGGAGGGGTCCCCAGGGGTGGTCCCGCTGCTCCTGAGGAGAGCAAAGACCTGGAAAACCNTGATTTTCCTCTTTCAAATACCAGCAGGATGCTGAGCCTCGCCTCGTTATGCAAATAGAAGCAATTAGAGCTCACCCAGGCTCTGCCCACGTGATGGTTTATGGCACTCGCAGAAATCCTTCCTGCTGCATGAGAGGAATAACAACAGCAGCTCCCCGAGCCTGCTCCAGCCCTGCCACGGGCAGGGACACGGGAGCCCCAGAGCTGGGACAACTCCCCCATCAGCACCCCCAGGCCGCCCAAAGTTCTCAGAGGAGGATTTTCCCAGGGAAGCTTTTCCTCTTCTCCCATGGACACACCAACCCTGCCACCAGCAAGTCTCACCGGCTCTTGGGGTGTGAGAGGAGGAGGGAAGAAGGGGAAGAGCATCACTGGGAGCAGCTCCAAAGCCTTTTTCCCCACCAAGCCACAGAGTCAGCCCCCAGGAGCTCCTTGCTTCACTTTTGCCCTCGGGCCCGAGCGGATGAGCTTTGCTGGACTCCAGCAGAAACAGGCAAAGCAAAACGTCCTAAACTCCCTGCACTGGGTATAAAAAGCACAGAAAAGCCATCCCCACCCTGGCCCCAGTGACACCTCAGCTGCAGCAGGAGGTGGTGGTGGCTCCATCTCCTTCCAGCACTTCACCTCCCCAGGGCCCCGGGCCGACCTGCAGGGACCAGAAACGGGAGTGTAAATCAGGCTGGACTCCCATAAATCCATCACCTCCCTCCTGATTTACATCCAGGTAGCCAGCAGGATCGACTCCCAGTACCTGCTTTGAGTTTCCCACCCCCAGAGGAGCACAGGGGAAAGAAAAAATGACAGGCTCTTTCAACATTGATCTTGCTCCTAAATCTCTGTTGTTTTTTTTTTCCCCCTTTCTTCTTTGGATGCGAATGGAGATTGATGAGGCCAGGCTGGCAGCTCCTCACCTCTGAGGGTCATTTCTCTGTGTTCCTGGGAGGGGAGGAGTGGGCAGTGGGATCCCACAAGGCCACAGAGGCCACCACCCCCTCATCCACGAGCAGAGAGAGCTCCCAGCAGCTGGCTCAGCCCGGAGGTGCTGGCTGCAGTGTGGGATGAGGAACATCTTCACGGATGGAGCGGGATGAAGGACGTCACCATGGCTCCCTTCACAGTGATATGACCTTAAAGCCACAGGAAATCTCCAGCCTGCATCCCTGCCCTGACTCCATCTGTGCCTCCATCCCTGCATCAGCAGCTCTTTCCAGAACTCCTAGCTTGGAAGAAGAGCAAGGAGCCCTCTCCATCTCCCCAAAAGATACCAAATAACCAAAGATATTTCATCTCACAGCTGGAGGCAGAGTGTGACTGCCACGGGGAGATGGAATTCTGCAGCCACAGGATGGTTTGGGAGGCAGACCCTCACAGCCACCCTGAAGGACACCCAAAGCTTTAGGAATTACCCAGGCACCCAGCAGAGGCTGCGGGCAGCAGGAGCAGGCAGGGAGCTGGGAAAAGGCTGACTCAGCACCCAGAGAGTCGCCCCCAGCCTGGCCATTCGTCAGGCAAAGGTTGGGAAGGAGCTTTTCTTCCGTAGCAGGGCCGGGCAAATAATTCACAGAGGATAAATAATTCACCGGGAGTTTTGCCGTGCTCTGGCAGCGGATTGCCTGCGAGCTGTTAGCAATTACCCCGTATTTATTTGCCATCCTGCATTTTCAGGTGAATTATTCAGACAAGCCGTTGCTGGGCTGAGGAGAGGAGCCCGGGGAGAGGAGGCGATACCTGGAACGACAGGGAAAATCGTCGTCAAGGAGGAGTCAAGGTGGCCGCGGAGGACGCGGTGCTGTTGAGGTAATTCAGCATCCCTGGAGCCGGGAACACCCAGCCCCGCAGCCCCGCGGGCGGGTGGATGCAGGGCAGGCACCGCATCGTTGGGTTTCCACCCGCTCCCTCCCCGGAAATCCCGCTGTTTTCTGTCCCCTACCAGCGGATTCCTCTGCTCAAGGAAGAGGAGACGAAGGGGAGACAGCGCGAGCAGAATAAATTGCGATTTCCCTGCAGATGAGCATCTCCCAAATTGTTTTAATGAGGCAGCTCCCCTGGTTCTCCCAGCTGCAGGGATGCTGGGTGGCTCCTCCACAGCCACACGAGCCCACGTGGTGGGGACAGTGGTGGGGACACCCACACCTCTCTTAACTCATCTGGAGTGGTCAGCCAAGGGCTTGGCCCCCACTACCTGCAGTGAAGACACACAGAGATGGGCTTTTGAGGGGGAAAAATACCTGAATACTCAATTCAAGCAAAAAAGAAATCTTGAAGGAGAAAGCAATGCTTCCAGGAGGAAATAAGAGCAGCAGCATTGCAGGGACACAGGGAATGTCACAGAGAGGCTTCTCAGGCTCGAGTCACTGGACCTGCTCCTGCTCTGAGGGAGGTTTGGCTCTTCCCTTGCCTGGAGAAGAAGATTCCCTGGAGCAGTGAGAGCAGCAGCCTCTGGCCCTTCCCCAGGCAGCTCCATCTGCTCTCCATCCCCAGGAGATGAGACTGCTGCAGGAGAAGACTCAAGGCCAGGTTGGACAGGGCTGGGAGCAACCTGGAGGTTTGGAAGAGATGATGATCTTTAAGGTGCCTCCCAACCCAAACCATCTGGGACCCTCTGAAGACTCAGACCACACAGGGCAGCCTGACACCTTCCCAAAGGCACAGAGATTCCAGCAGTCAGGCTGGAGTCACCTCTCTTCAACATGAAGACACCACTGGAAGTGACAGGGCCCTGAACCTCCCACCTGCCAAGAGAAGCTTGGCAGGTGATCCCTGAAAACACCCAGATGGACTGAAGAGTCTAATAATAGTGATAAAATCAAGTACAGTCTCACAGTTGGATATTTTTAAGCCAATCTTGTGATTTTAAAGGGTTTAACTCACATTTACTCCTCAGGGCTGGTGGTGACCGTCCCAGCAGCATGACCAAGTGTCCTTGTCCCTTCCTGTGGTGGGAAGCAGCTTTGGCAGAGCTGGCAGCCACTCTGCTGCTTTTCCAGGGCCACTCCAGGTCTGCACAGTGCCCAGGGACACAGCAGAGGTGTGACATTCCCTGTGTCCTGCTCCCCTCACAGGGCACAAGGTGTCCCCCCAAGCCAGGAGCTGTGGCAGAGTCCCCTCCTCACCGACTGAGGCTTTGCAAAGGCTCCTGAATGAACAAACCTGTCTCTCCATGAGCCAGCTGCTACAGGCTGCAGATCAATGGAACAGGTAAAAAAAGAAGAAAAGCAAAATAAATTTGCATGAGTGTTCCCTGACAGATGTTTGATTCCACCAAAGGAACATGTCTCCTCTGGCTGGGCTGAGATCCTCAGCAATAACAACCATTCTTCCATTTTCTCTTGAATTGCCAGTCATGCATTTTGAATTATTTTTAAAAAGAGAAAGGAGAAAAGTGATCACCTCGGGAGATGCTGACTCGGAGGCACAGTCCCGTGGGGAAGAAGGAGTTTCCAGATCCACCCCAGCTGCTTTCCAGGCTGCCAGAGACCACCCAAAGGAGGATGAAGCCCACAGATTTTTCCCACCCTGCTCGTGGGTGTCACCTGCTGCCTTCCTCCAGATGCTCCTCATCCTCACCAGGTCCCTGCCAGCTCCCCCAGGTGTTTGAGTCATCCTCAGCATGCAGCCGTTTCCATCTCAGCTGGGACAGCCTGGACAGTCTTGGTGAGTTAATCCACAATATTTCACCCAAATTTGATGAGGCAGTGATTTATTACACGCTGCAGACTGGCAGGAGGGGCAGCCAGTGTCCCTGGCAGGAGGGGAGATACAGCAGAGGTTTGGGAACAGGGAACAACCCCAGGGCTCAGAAGTCCAGGAGAGTTTCCTGCTCCCTTCTAAGGCTGCCCAGGTGCCTTCATTATGCTGGGTGGGAAGCCTGGAGGTGGAAAAAGCCATTGAGCACTGGGAAGGGGAGCCAGTGGCCAGGGATGGTGATGGGGACACTGGGGACTCCCTGACCAGCTCACACCAAGCCCCTTCCCAGGAACCAATGGCTCTCCAGTCCTTGCTTGGCCTCTGTTCACTGCCTTGGCTGTATCCCCTTCCCAGAGTTGGGGGCAAGACCTAAAGGAACCACAGAGGGAACCTGAGCATCCACCCCACCACTGAGCCAGGGGCAGCCCAGCTCAGCCCCTTGCCAGGCCTGGGGTCCCCATGAAGACCTCCCTGAGGTGGAGGCTCCTGCTGATGCCAGAGGGTCCCCTGGGATCTGCTTGGCTGCCTGAATGCAGCTGGGCTGGGCTGGGCTGGTGGGAGCTGAGCCAGGAACTGGCACACAAATACACCATCCTGAGCCTGTGTGGGGCAGGGAGCAGCCCATGGACAGGAGGAGACCTGCCCTGCCCTATCCCATCCCATCCCATCCCATCCCATCCCATCCCGCCCCACAGGGGCTGGCTCACCAGGAATCCCCCATGTCAGTGCTTCACCAGTGAGAAATAAGGGAGGAATGTGGTGGCTCTGGCCTCAGGCTCTGCCAGGTTTCTCTGTCAGAGAAGTAAAACGAGGACTCTGGAGATTTTGGTGCCCTCACCCTGCCAAGGCTCCCCCCTGTGCCACTGCCAGCCTGGGGGTGCCAAAGAGGGTGCCCAGAGCTCCTGTCCCTGCACAGCCCCAAGGAGAGGACAGGGCACAGCGAGGCCCCCAACACCCCCAGCATGGAAGGAGGAGTACAGACAACAACAAAAAAAGCTTTTTTACAAAACACAGATAGATCCATCCCAGCTGATGTGAGAGGATAGGAAAGGGAGGAGGGAAAAGCAGCAGCTGGGATTTGGGAGAACAATGTGGGGAGAAAGAAGAAAGAGGGAGGAAGATGAGTGCGGTTGGGTCGCCCACGGTTGTCAGCCCTTCTTGGGGGGAGGGCAGGGGGAAAGTCAGTGATCAGCCAGATCTGAAACCAGACAAAACTATTTCCACATGCCAATAAAACCCCGAGCATGGAGGGTTTGCAGGGCTCTGGGGCCCCCGTGCTGCCTCTAAAACAAACCAGAGGAGCTGGGAAGCTCACCCAGGCAGGAGCTGGGATGTGGAAGGGAGCACAGTGATGGCGTCTGACCTTTCCTTGCTCATCATCCTCCCCCTCCTTGCCCACTGCAGCTCTTATCCCTCCTGGCATTGTCTGTATCAAAGGGACACAGGGAGAACAACTGGGCAGTGCAGGTGGGGCGGGTGATGGTCCTGGGTCTCCCACGTGGGTCACTTGTGAGCTGGGTGGGCTCCAGCACGTGGGATTGGGGATGGAAGGGCTGGGAGCATCCCTGCTGCCGTGAGACAGCCCCTCCCCGGCGAGCCGGATGGTCCCAGCCCTCCCCACGCTGGGATGGGGACATTCTCCCAGCCACGGATGAAACAGACCTGCTCCCACCTGTGTCCCACCTCCAGTGAGGCTTTAGCTCGCCCTGGCTGAGTCCCGCAGCAGGAACTCCCCGTGCAGGCACCAGGACGTGGCCAGAGAGGGAAGCAGCAGCTGCTGCCGCCCTGAGCCGCGATAAATCCCGGCAGCGAACGCACTGCACCCCCCGCCCGCTCCCAGGCTGTAAATCTGCAGCAGCAGGAACCAGAGCTCTTATCGGGAGAGGCCACATCCCTCCCCAGCCCGGCTCAGCCCTCGTGGGATGCCCGGGGAGAGGAAGAGGATGCGGGGTTACCCTGAACCACCGGCAGCGCCCGCAGCCTTATCGGGCACCGCCTTCCCTCCCCAGCTCTGCACCCCTGGCACTCCTCCCACGCCCAGGGGGATCTTCACCTCCACGGCCAGGACACAATTCCTGCCCCTCAGCCTCGAGGAAACATCTTCATCCTTCCCCGTTAGCTCAACACGCACAAGGGCGCGACAACTGCAACTCTTTGTTGCAAGAGTTTAAGAAACCTTGGACACCTCAATGCCATGGGAACATCCTGGTCTCTGGGGAATACAGGGGACAGAACTGAAGGCAGTGCTTCCATCCCCTCTGGACATGGGAGAGGAGGTTATTGAGGAACACATCCAAGGAAGGTCCTTGGGCTTTTTGGGAACGGAGGGGTTTTCCAGGCAGCCTGGAAGTCACTGCCACACACAACTCCAAGAAAGGCTGCACCCTCATTATATTAATTAACAGTGGAGAAGGAAATGAAGCACGGGTCTGTGCCCCTTCATCCCACTCCACCAAGGCAAATCCATCAGGCTCCACAGCCTTCTCCAAGGGAAAGGGTGACCAGAGTGACTGACAGAGAGCGGAATCTCGAGGTCTGATCCCAACCATCAGAGCAAGGAGATGCTGGCACAGCCCTGCATGAGAAAAGCAGGTGTGAAACACCAGCTGCTCAAACCAGAGCAGGATCCCATGCCAGGGTCACCAACAATCCCAGGAGGTGGCAGTCACACCAGAGCCCTGCCATAAATGAAGACAGACAGGTCGTGATTGGAACAACAGGGCACGGGCCAGAGCCTGGCTGCAATGGGCTGCTCACACATTTGCTGACCAGCTGAGCCGTGCTCCTGCAGAGCTTGTAGGGCAGGGGTAGGATTATGCTGGAAATGGGAACATTCCTCAAAATCATAGCCCCTCATCCCCACAGAGTGGGTCACCCTCCCCATGGCCAACGGGCCCACCAAAGCCAGCAAGGCAAAAACTGGTAATGAGAGGTTTGGAGTTTGCAGGTAACGCTGAAAAGCAGGTCCAAGGTGCAGAGAAACGTTGCCCCAAGTTTTAAAAGAACAAAACCTGGTGCAAACATCAGAGCTCCTGCAGGAGGCTGGGGAAAGCCCTGTCCTCTCCATTGCTTTTGGTCCTCTGAGATTTTCTCCTGTTCTGTTCCCACCCAGAGGAGCTCAGTGATGTGCTGCATCCAACACCTGTGAACCACGGAGGAGCCAAGGGCCTGGAGACACAAAATTCCTCATCACTCTTGGGAATATCAGCTACAGTCATGAACAGGGCTTGGGCAGCTCAGCCAGGCTCACATCCCTTCACTGCACCAAGCCATGGGCTTCTGAGAAGAGAGCCCAGAGGGACCTCAGGAAGCCACCCAGCTCCATCCACACTGTGACAGGACCTGATGCACCCCAAGGCTTTGCTGAGCACAGCCATCCTGCATGGCCACTGCCCCCCTCGAGGGAATGCAAACCACAGCAGGGTTTTATGATGGCATTAAACTCAACGTTCCCAGAACCTCTGGGAGTGCAGGGCCTGCTCAGAAGGGTTCTTTCAGCCTGAAGGGCAGATTTACCACAAACAAATCCAAATGGAGAAGCAGCCGCGGGGTTTTTGCACCTTCTGCCAAGAATTGTCAGGGCCTCCAGCACAAGAGGGGCACAACTTGTTCCTTCCTCTCTCCTTTCTCTTTCTTAGTAAATTAAAAATAATGGTAGTAAATGCCTCTTGGCTTTATCCTCTCCCACCAGAGCAGATTCAATTAGCAGCTTCCCTGAGTGGCAGAGGTGTGATTTACTCCCAGAATGGGATGTATTAAGATGCAGGGCAGCAGGAAGTTTCCATCTGCCCCCCAACCAAATTCCCCAACCATTCCCACACTGAGGATCAGATAAGCTTTCCTGCTTCCCTTCCTCATTAATGGGTTTGGGAGGCACAGCCTGTGGTTTTGTTAAAGGAGCCTTGAGGACACACTCACCTGGGAGAGCTCACACCAGATTCCTTTCTTCACACATCCAGGGGATGCTCTCTACATCCAAGCATTCCCCAAAACCACCTCAGTACCCACCAGCTGGGCACAGGATGCTTCATACCCTGAGCTAGCAGCTGCTGCTGACACCAAAAACACCCCAAAATATCCCAGGCCCACCGGGAATTCCCATGATAGAGAAGGGCAGCTGAAACCTTAACAGGTCCTATATGAAAACAGCACCGTGCCCTGTATGAGGGGGTTCAGCCCCCTCAGAGGACCCAAACCCAAGTTTTCCAGCCACATCCCATCCTCCTGCTGCCCAGGGATGGGTTTCCACACCACATCCCAGAGCCAAGTGCCCAGAGTGGCACCCCTGCTGCATCCAGGGAGGAGAGAACGATGCTCCACCACGCTGCTCCCCACCACTCACACCGAGCCCTCTGCATCCCACGACTCCCATTTGATTCCCCTTTAAAGGGGCTGTAATGCAGCCTGTATTTATACTTCAAAACAGCTTGTTTGTGTAATTGCCAAAAAAAAGTTAAAAAAAAAAAAAAAGAGAAAAAAAAAAAAGACACAAAACAGCCCTGCTACAATGACTAATTAGCTCGCTCCTGCCTCGTCCCCTGTAAACAAATGTATTTGTAACCAATTTGCAAGCACTTTGCATAAGGGGCCCAGAACACTCGTGCCTGTTTGATGCATTTTGACATTAATTTGATAATAGCGGCTTAACAAGGAATCCAGGCTCCCCAGCTATAAATATGCTACTTTTCCACTTCCTTTTATCTGCACAGTGAAATAATGTTTTTCCCCCTGCTGCAATAACCACCATCCAACCCTTTCATGAATGCCCTTTATGTCCTTTAGCATTTTCAAGGCTGCTTTTCTTTTTTTTTTTTTTTTTTTTTCTTTCCTCCTGCTGGAGAAAGTAAAAAGGGTTTTATTAGTTGTAATTTTAATTCCTGTTCATCAGGGGGGAAGGAGAAGAGAGGACAGTGATGGTGCTCTGATAATGCAGCTTCCAGGAGACAGGGAGGAGAGACTTGTTTGTTCAGAAATTCTGCTCCATCCATTTGTGTTTCCTAGAAAAAGGAAAGCTCATCATTTTCCTTCTCTTCTCCACTCACCATGGCTCCCTCTTGCCATGCAAGCCTTCACCACCACGCCAAAAAACCAAATTCAAGCACAGTGAAATGGGAATGGGACCCTGGAGTCCACTCTGATGGCAACCAAAAAGCACAGAAAGGGCTGGACCAGGGCTATGGCTCATCCATGCCCTGACACCATCTTTTCTCCTCTCCTTCTGGTCCTTCTCAAGACTTTCCACCTCTCCCCACGGTCAGAACTTCACTCACACACCGGTTCTCCCTTGTGCAGTGCAGGAATCCTCCACCTCTGCCTCACCTGCCAGCCCCAGGGAGAGACCAGCTCTGGGGCTGGGAAGTACCAAGCCCAAAATTAGCACCTTTGAAATTGTCAGCTGCATCCTGTGGCCACAGACATCCTTCAGCCTCTGGGAGCTGAAGCAATCTGGCCTCTCTCCTCCATGCTCCCTTCTCCCCTGCCTCCACCTCAGAGCCAGCAATGCACAAACTGCTCCCCAACTGGCCTGGGTATGATGTTGCACTTGGAGCACAGACCCAGGGGACCTCTCCTCCTGCCATCCCATTCCTGGAGAGCTCCCAGAGAATGTTCCAGCAGGTGGAAGAACCAGGGCCTTACCCCACCTCTCCCTGGCTTCACTGCTCCACGTGCCCACACCATGGCTGTGCAGGTGAGGCCAAACCCAGAAACACTCTGGGACACCCAAGCACAAAATCTCTCCCTGTGCCAAGCTGAGCTCTGCACCCTCAGCATTCCCACACCTCCACTCCAGTTCTCCTTCCTGGAAACTGAGTCAGGTCCCTCCTTGCCAAGAGATAAGCTGGCAGAGGACATGAGATCAGTACCAAAAGGGAAGAGGGATGCTCTGCACAGGCTATCCCTGGGTTTCCTCCCACCAGTGTTTCATACTGACCACAGCCCCTCCAGCCACTTGCCCCGAGTCCTCCCCTGGGATCACAAATTCCAAAGCCTCACAGAAAGTCCCAGCAATAAGATGGAGGCTTAGCAGAGTCCAAAAGCACATTCTTTCCTCAGCCTCCTCCCTCCTTATCTCCCTTCCTCCCTCCCCCCAAAGCACATTTAGATAACTGTTATTGGAACAGTAAAATCCATAACTTAAACACAAGCACAGGAGGGATGGAAGGAGGGTGTCCACTCCATGCCTGGGTGAGCAGACCTGCCAGAACAGAAAAACAGAGGAGAGCCCATGATCCTCTCAGGATGAAAACCTTGGGTCACTGCAGGCAGAGATCCCAGCACAGACACTCTCCTACAGTCTCACCACAAGTCCTGCATGGACTCACTCCCCTTTTTAAAACTGATCACACCTCAGTTCTGAGGCTCTTCTCTACTTCCCCTACCTGGGTCAAGTTAAGCACAAGAGTCCATAAGCACATGAGCAGCACCATTTCCCACCAAGCTGCTGCCTCTGTGTGCTTATTTTGTGGATTTTCTTAACCCAAAGAAGGTGCTGAAGCCTGGCTGCCCTGTGTACCACTATCCCTGGGAACAGCAACACAGGCAGCTCACAAGGGTGCACATTTTCTTGAGCATTGATCACACATGAGCCCAGGGGCTGCATGGCCCCAGCACATCCATTCCACTGTGCCCTCCAACCCCTCAGTGTGGGTGGCAATGCCCTTTCTGCCACCACTGCAGAGCCCCATGGCCCAGAGGTGGCTGCCAGGGCAGGTTAATGCCTGAGGAGCTTCCTTCACCAGGAGCAGCCCATACTGCCCATTTCCACCATCCCAACTCCCCCTTCCTGCAGCCTCAGCCAGCCCAGCTCAGCTAAATCCATGCAGTCATAGTGGCATTGGTGGGATTTTGGCCACCCCAGTTCACATTTCACCAGACATTTGATTTTAGCCCTTGGCTTCAGGCAAAGCAGTGGTGCAGGTCCTGTCTGCTGTCCAGGAAAGAGGTGTGGGTGGTGGCCTGGGGCTACTCAGAAAAATGGACCTTCCTGGAGTTACTGTGAGTCACTGACCCAGGGATAATGGTTACAGAATCCTGGAATAGTTCAGGTTGGAAGGGACCTCAAAGCTCATCTCATTCCAATGCTGCTGCCATGGGCAGGGAACCTTGCACTAGAGCAGGCTGCTCCAATCCCCATCCAACCTGGCACTGAGTGTTCTGTCCCACAGCAGCACAGCTCAGCAGTCGGATGCTCAGAGACCTAAGGAGGAGAAGCACTTCCTAAACACAAAGTAGCTCCTTCTTCAGCTGAGCCCACAGCCACAAACACCACAGAACAGCATCCCCAAACCTCAGACACAGGAGAATGGGGCTGTAACCCCAAAAGTGCTCATCCCAGCACTCCCAGGGACACTCCACAGCTCCCAGTGCAGACTGGGGCTGCACCCAAGCACAGCCCTGCCCACACACACACACCTCACCTGGCAATGCCAAATTGTGCCTCCTGGGAGGGTGGCTTTGGGCTCCACATTGAGAGGGAAATAGGAGGCAGGAGGCAAGGAGACAGAGCTGCTTCCAAATGTTTCACTCTTTATTTGAAGATTTACATGCCACCAGCGTACATGAAAGTTGCACATTCATAACTGACTCACTACGAGGACAAAGGGCCAGATGCAAACACAAGTGCTCAAACGAGCGCAGGGACCGAGGAGCCCGAGCCCAGGAGCCTGGAGGGATTTGTGACCAGGCTGTCACCCTGATGACACTTGGGGTGTCAGAGATGAACCCTCACTTTTAGGGCCATCTCCCTTTGCTATCTCCAGGGTTGTGAGCCGGGTCTTCTCTCCTAAGGCGGCACGGTTCCCTTTCAATGAGCTAAACAAGCATTTCTGGTAACATCTCTACCAGAACCGAGGGTGTTTGGAGACCAACTGCCCATTTAATGCTTTCCTGAATTCCCCTTTCTATCAATGCCAGCAGTTTTCAGAAGGAGAAACAATTTCCACCCGCTGTTTAGAGGGAGAAATGACAGAAATAGGGACTCTTACACTGACATTTTATTTTCAAAGAAAGTTTTGATAGAAAAACATTTTCCCCAGCAGCCTTGGGCAGGGAGTTGCAGCTTCCACTTCAAAGGACAAACTTCAAAAACAAATCCAGTGTCCTAATGGTTTCGTGCTACATTACTTAATTGTCATACAGCTAATTAGCAATGCCTGATTTCACATTCTCTGTACATAGATGAAGTTCACAAAAGAAGGGGCTACTTAAAAGAATAAATAAAACAAGGCACCAGGCAGCCAGGCTCCGACAACATTAACATAAAACGTTACACTTTACCATTTAAAAAACTGAAATAAAACTCCCATCATGATTAAACCTATATTGATCTGCCTTCCTTCAGATCTCAGAGCTTTGGATCTCTGAAAGGAAGGGGGGAGAACACAACATGGCAAGCGGGGGCTTAGCCTGTGCCTCTGTGTATGTATTTCATCAGGGTGCAGCAGAGATCTTTAAAATTCTAATTATTTCCCTATCACCAAGTAAGATCGGGATCAATAGATGGTACAGACTGACCCCTTTCCTCGAGTGTCAGGGGGAAATTAAAAAAAAAGAAAGGGGAGGGCGAACCAAGAGCGTCAGAGGTCAATGCCACAAAACAATAGATATTGATGTCTCCATTCATTTCAAACAGCGGAAAGGTCAATGCCTCCCTTGCTTCATGTTTTATGGCTGAAATCCTGCTGCTAACAGCAACAATGTTAGTAGTCAGACCTCATCCATCCTTTTTTATTATTATGATTATTTCTAACCAGGTTAGCCATTTTGAAAATTTGACGAAAGCTGGGAGCAGCAGTGGGGGGCTGGGTAGGAGGAGAAGAGGGGAAGCTGCCCTGGAAATTAATGGAAGAGATGGTTTCCATTAGTTTTCAAGCCTGCCTGTCCCCCTACCTGTGCCCCAGTTTGTCCCTCACTGCCCCCTAAAAATGAAAAGGGCCTGAGGCAACATCCCTTCACTATTAATCATTATTCCCCGAACAACATCCCAATTGGTTTCTATGGAAATGACTCTCCTGCTGGAATACCCCGGCTGCCTGCGCATCTCAAAGAGGCAGGAGAGCTGCAGTGGAAGGAGATGGGGCTCTGCAACACGCAGCACAGCTCCTGCACTGCTCTCCCAGCTTTGGCTGGACCCTGCTGGGACCAGCCAAGAGGGAACTGCATCCCCCTTGATCAGGTGAAGCAACCCTTCTGCACCGGTTCACTCCACCAGTGGGAAAGTCCCAAATTTCTACAGCCCTATCCTAAAAGAGCACTGCTGGGAGAAAGCAGCCAGCACCTCATGTGGACGGTCCCACACACCTGTCCATTGTCCCAGGACTGTCACAGCTCTGAACATCAATGTGAGGGGACAGGTCCTGCTCTGCTCCCCAGGATCCCACACCCCCAGCAGAGCAGGAGGCAGTGATGGGGATTAAAGTGAGTGGGGTTGTGGCTCTGCTGCTCTCAGCCCACAGCAGCCCCAGGTCTGCTCTCTGCTCCCCAGGGAGTAACCTCACTCGGAGGGGAGTGTTCAGCACCCGAGGAGCCTCCTCCCCTTCCACAAGTGAGGCAACAGGCAAAGCCTCACAATGTGTGTCTGGCTTTCAGAGTGAGATCCTGACTCCATCCTGCCCTGCCTCGTCTCACTTCCATCTTCTCCTCCTCCCCAACAGACAAGTGACCACAGTTGGAGCTCTCCTGAAGAGAGAGATTGTCACTACACAGCCCTTCTCCAAACAGAGCAGTGGATACACTGCCAGTTCCTAGAGAGACCATGAAAGCAGTTTTGCAAACAGCTGAGGAAGCAATCCTTTAACCTACACTCCCAAAAAACCAATGAGAACACAGATGACTTAGCCCCTCTGAATTCCCCACACCAGTGTCACTCCAGACCCTCCCAGCCTGCAGGAACCAAATGCCACTTTGCCAAACAAGCCTTTGGACATGAGCAGGGCAGTGAACAACATCGAGTTTTACACAAGAATAGCACCTGTCTCAGAATATCCTTCTCCCACGGAAGCACAGATACCTTGGTGGTGGGTCAAAGCAAGGATTTCTGCTGCTGCAGTTCCCAAAGATTGGAGGTCTGCTTTGGAAGGCAGCAAGGAACAGGCCAGCAGGGACTGGGATTCCTGCAGAGGCCCTCCCTGCAAGAAGGGTACCTTCTGGAATTGAATTCATTTGTTTTAGACTACAGACAGCAGCATCAGCAGGCTCAGAGATCACCTCGTTAGATGCTCACAGATAGCAAAAGGGAGATTTCTAGAGAGATGGAGACAGAGAAAAGGAGGGGGGATTTCATATTAAATAAAATCCAGGAGCAGAACACCCCTCTCTCTGCTCCCCTCTTCTCCTCTACAGCTGCCCGGAGGAGCCTGAGCGCTGAGTGGGCTCTGAGTCCCGTGCACTGCTCTGCTCAGAACATATGGAGCTGTGTTTAATAGCCCAGCTCTGCCAACTGGGGACTATTAGGGTGGGTTCTTTTCCCAGTGTAAATGTTGCAGAATATAAATTGTAATTAACACCGATGCCAAAATAGCACTTAGAGAAAATAAGCACATTATTAACATCTGGTAAATCCTGCCTGGAGTGCAAAAGGAGCGGAAATTCTCACTCACCATAAGAGGATTTGTAGTAGAGATATCAAGCACTAGCCCGGAGCTGGGGGTGGAAGGAGATTTTAGCTCTTTATCACTATTTGGGACGCTACCTTTATCACCTGTGGGTGACCTTTCCTAGCCCTGGATATAACTGGTAGCATCATCAGGACTTGCATGAACACAGATGCCCAAACATCACATCCCTGGCAACAGAATAACAGCGCTATAAAACATCCCCTGCTGCTCCTGCCCAGCAGGACACGAGGCAGGTGGATATGGATGTGCCAAGCCAAGTGCACAGCACGTTCCATCAGGTGACTGCAACCCCAAGAGCAAAGGTTTAACACCAGAATCAAGCAACAGCTGGTTTCTGCACACCACTGTCCCCCAGCCCAGGTTTTCCAGCAGAACAGGAAGAGGTGAGTTGGCAGCACTGCCAAGGTCTTGCTGATGCCACAGTGTGTTTATGGAAGGGAAATCCCTGCTGAGGGTGGGAATGGCCTCACTCCTACCAAACATCAGGATTCCTTCACAGGACTGAACAGGTCCCCTAAGGCATGAGAGAGCTGCCTCCACACCCTCCACCTTCCCTCTGCCCTGCCCTGAGGCCAGAGGCACAACAGGACAAAGCAACTTTGCCAATGCTTCAAACAAGGCGGAGAAAGCAGCTTTGGCAACACCCTCTGCCCAATCCTCGCTAGTTATGCCAGGAAATAAACCCGGCAGGGCTGAAGTGGCATGAACTGGACAGAGCAGCAGCTCGTGTTCCTGCCAGAAAGCACATCTGATGTGCTGAAGTGAGGAGGAGAGAAGAAAGCTGTTGGAGAGGGAGAGACGGGTTCAAATGGGTGAGTAATATGACAAGAGGTAGAAAGAACGACCTCATCAGGGAGAGTGCGAGGGAAAAGAGTGGCAGGAGCAGGGCAGCAGCTCCTCACGCTCAGCTGCACGGAGCCAAAGCTGAGGCAGAGCCTCAAACACTCTGTGGGTGCTCAGAGCTCAGCTGCAGCATTCCCAGAGGAGCAGGAGCTGCCCTCACCATCCTGCTGCCAAGCTGCACCCCAGAGGCTGTGCTGGCTCCCTGTCCTGAGAGGGGAAGGGAGGGAGCCTCGGGAAAGACAGCAAACACCAGGGGTTGGTCTCAGCAAGGCACAGACCTGTGCTAGCAGAGCCTGGCACTCACCTGCTCCTTACTGTAACCTCTCTGAGCACAAGGGTTACCACAGCCTGGCTCAAGATTTACATCTGTGGGACAGAATTCCAGGCAGGCTCACATGTGGCTGATTGGAAAGTAAGGACAGAAAATCCTCCAAAGCTGGGAGATGCATTTTGTTCTCAAATCTATCCCATCAGACCAGGCTTCCTATGAACACTGAGAGCAGAAGAGCATTTGGGAGATGGCATCTTGAGTAGAAAATGCTGACAAGGAGATGGGCATATCATCTTTGGACAACTCTGGGCCTCCCCAGAAAAGCAGAGCTCAACACATTCGGGATTTGGGTGAAGTTAGACAGCTCTGGTCAGCAGCTGCTTTGCAGAAGACAGACCTGGTATGCTACCAAGGAAAATTCTGCCACCCAGAAATGTAGCTCCAGGAATTTGTAACTTGGCTTTTGGTACAGCTGTCTGATGCTTTTAAAAGTGCTCAGGAAATAAGGCAATATGAAAGTGATCCAGACCACTACTGATGCCTGAGGAAGTTCTGTGGAGCAGAGAAGCTGACTGAAATCACACTGTGAAAATACTTTGTAACATCTCTAAAATTAGCATGAGCTCAAGGCATGGGATATAAGGACAGAACTGGAACACTACATTCCCATCTACACTGCAAGACAGACTGCATATAAATCAGATCTGAGCCTTAACTTATTCACTGTAGGCATCATCTACCCTAGGACAAGGATTTCCAAAAGAGCTGAGAATTTCTACCAGACCAATGGAAACAGCATCAGCAGGAACATACCATGGTCAGGGTGTTAATGACCTTAATCTGTTATTAAAAAATTTTAAAAAGAGTCCTTGCAGTACTTCTCGATCAAAAAAAATCCAAACCTTTAAATATCTGTGACTGCACGTGTGTGACTACAAATGCCTATTAACATAGAAAAGATGTGATGCACTTCAATTGAGCAACACATTTTTGTGCCTCTGAGCTGGCCTAGGCTTTCTACTTTGCCAAAAGCAGACCAAAGCAATGCATGATTTCCACCAATACCACAAAGCACACTGCCAACGTACACAGGGGCCCTTGGGACAGACACCAGGGGACACAGGGGAAAGAGCATCGTTAAGTCAGTTTCTCTTACCTTTAACTTCAGTAAAATAACAAAACAATTCATATTAACCGCAAGGAAATACTCATCAGATTCCACAAGCCTTTGAGACAGGATTTTCAGATGCAATCAATATCCAGTAAATGTTTCCCCACTGCAAAGAACCAGCTTTTTTTTATTTTGCAATTGCACCTGGTTAAAGTGATTGTACAGCATCCAGTGAGGTGGCCAGGAGCCGAGGATGGGCAATCCAGGCCAACAAGAAGCTGCTCCATGGGTTCACGTTGACTTGTCCTTCCCATGCTGTGACAGTCACCACCACAAATTGGGAGGTTCCTCGGCCACTCTGCTTTTAAACAAGGTAATTTCATCCAAGTGCCGCATGGGGACATCTCTGATGACCTCTGTCAAGTCCTCGTGAAGCAGAGGGAAAATGACGACGTTTAATGCAGGGCGTTCTGCCTGGAAACTAAATCAGACACAGGTTATTAGCCAAGAGAAAATACCAATTCTCCAGTGCTAGGAAAGGGGATGGCCTGGGTATCGATCATGCAGGACTGGGGCAAGGAAGGGTTGTTCAGGAGAGGCAGGAGGGGTAGCTGGAACTCCAGGTCTCCCACTCTTCCCTATCTGTGTCAGCAGGCTGGGTTTGCACCCCTTTGCAGTGAGTCTGCTAAGCTGGCACAAGCCCAAATTGCACCTAAAATCGGGAGAGAGGGAGGAAGAAGTTTTAAAAAAATTAATAAAAACTAAATCAAGACACGTAGGTATTCTTAGAGGATCAGAGATCCCAAGAGCTCTGCCCAAGCTGGGCAAGGTGCTCAGTGATAACAATTTAAACCACCTGCAAACCAGAGGCAAGTTGCAGAGCCATTAGGAAAATCAGGCCAGAGCAGTGTCAGGCATTCCCTTGGGGCTGAGCCTGGGATTATCACTTCAGGCTGGGTTGTTCTGCATGCAGAGTCTACACTCTGCAATTAGAGCATAGGCAAGTTTAGAAAGCTCAGATGTGCAGATAAGCATTTAAGTGTGCTCACACTCACACACTGCAGCCTTCTTTTTAATCCAGGCTGCAGAGCAAAGGAAGAGATTTGCAAAAGTTAAAGCCATTAAACAATGTAGAAAGAACCGTACAGGAAAAGCCCAAGTGCCCACCAGCAAGTACTCTACATGACAGCAACCTGTGAGGAAGAGAAACAGTATTACTCAGTGCAGTATAACAAGAGTTCAGTCTTCTAAAGCTGTAGGGGTAGCATAATTACCCTTAAGAGTTACACCTTAAGATGAAAAAGATCTGTGACTCTTAGTCCTGTGCCAACCAAGATGTTTTCTCTGAAGGGTGTGACAAGGACCAGTTCATTATCACTCACAAGGAGGCAGAGTCACACTGGCAGCACCAGTCCCTGGAGGCTGAACCAAGCTGTGTTGGGTCCAAAGAGAATCTCACTGCTCAACAAACTTAGACAGGTGTGTGCCTGGAAGATTCCCAGCTCATCTCTAGCTCTGAAGTGGCCAGATTTCTGTCAAACAGCGAGGGAATGGTTGGAGATCCAGCTGCTGGAAACAGACATGAAAATCCCAGGTAGGAATACAACCAGCTGAAGAAAAGAACATGAGAGACTGGCATTTATACATAGCAGAGAAACTTCCATTCCCAGGCTAGCTGCTCAGTCTTGGTGGGTTGAATTAATTTGCCTGAACCTAAGTAGCTGCAGGATTAAGAATTTCCAGCAACAGAACTACCTGGGGCAATTTTATATCTCTCTGCATCATAGACCTGCCCTTCATGCCTCATGCCTAAGGGCTGAAAGAAAAGGACACGGCTCCTCGAGTGGATCTGGGACTTGTGTCAGAGCTGTGCAGCTTCTTACTTCCACAACACTGCCCTCAAGAAATCAACCAGCAAATAACTGCTGATCTGGGAGGCAGCTGGTAAAGTCTGCAGTGAAATCACATAAAATACAGCCAAATGTCCCTTTGATAGTCCCTGCTCTGCCTCAGCTCTTCATGTTTCTTATCCAACACCACAGTCCTGCAGAGAAAATCATGTTAATAGACCAAGTTTACTGAAGTTCAGCAAGGAAGAAACTGCCATCTCCCCAAGGGAAAGAAACCTCTGCTTCCTTCTTTGTATATAGACTCTCCCAAATTGGACCTGAGTGCTGCCTTCTCACCATGTACAAAATTGTAGTTTATAAGCAGCCTTTACACATAGCTATAAAAACAAGAACCCAGACAAGTTTACATGATGAACTGCCACCGAGACAAGTGAAAAACCCCAACGCAGTAAGTGTCCCTCCTAAAGAGGCTTGGTTTATACCAGGGGTTTGAACTTGATCTTAAAATAAGAGAAAAAAAAGAAAGCTTTGTAATTTTCTCCCCCCCCCCTCAACAGGAAACTGTATGTTACTGCAAACCTTGTAAATTCCATACCCCAGCAAGTTGACGCCGGAGAATTCTTTCCATGTACAATTTGCGTGATTTAAGGAAAAAAAAAATCAAATGCACATGGTTCACTATTATTCTCAGCTAAATATGCGTGCAAAGCCTCTCCTTTAACTGCCTGTTAAAAAACACCCTGATTTTAACGAGCAGCTGTCATAATGTTAAACTGGGATTAGCAGTTCCCAAAAGCAGCCTCCCTCTGCAATCTATGCTCCTTTAGTCCTTCCCCGGAAGGCAATTCCTTTCTTCATACACCTGTCCAGGTGGGCTAGATTAAGTGAGAGGCACTTAGAACACTACTTCGAAAGGCCCCAGGCACGGGGAGGAGATAACAAGAAGGGGAAGAGAGTGAGTTAATGAGTTGCAGAACAGCTCCTGTAATCTTCTTGAGGGTTCTTTCCTCATTCCACACCTGGATGGACTTCAAACTCCATCCACCTCTGCAAACGCATGGCTTGTAAAATTAAAACCCGAAGGACAGAGAAGGATGTTGACCTGGGGAGACAAAAGAGCTGCAGTTTCAGACATGAAGCCCTGCTTTTTGGGGGGTTTTTTGCGTATTTTTTTCCAAGGGAAAAAAGCCAAGGACATGCTTGCCTGCTCTCTCCTACAAAACCTCCAGACTAAATTCATCATGATTAATTAAATGAAAGCAAGTTTTCTAGGCAACTGACTAGCAGTCCCTCCAAAACAGATCCTTTAATCAGAAACAACCACTGGGATAACAAAGAAAACACCTCCCCCCACATTTATATTTTCCAGCATAACCTCTGGTCCAGCAGAATCAACACCAAACCAACAACCACCCAGCAGGAATTTCCACAAGGAGGTTTCTGAAGTGTCCTCATGTGGATGTGGACACAGAGCAGACCTGGCCTCAGCAGATGGTTGGAATCATCCATGGAGCTGGGAAACAAAGGGTGAAGCACACCCTGTGTCACAAATTCCTCCTGGCATCAGCAGAGGTACAGTGTCTCTCTGCTCTTAGATCTTGAACTGGTTGTATGTGGATGAAAGGGTTAATGATGCTTTGCTATTTGTCTCCAGGATTCTCCCAGAACAGGTGTGGACTGGACACAGTAAGGTTATTTTCAAGTGAACAGCTTGGTAAATAGCCTAACACTATGCTCTCAATTACTTCCAACCACTGTGGCAGGATCCAATATGTAGGTCAGGGACAAAGTCAAAAAGAAAGAGAAAAAGTCTAAAGCAAGGCTGCACTTTGATCAGATTTCCTCGATTTTAGCAAGACAAAAGAGTCCCTCCCTGGAATGCAGTTATCTCCTGGCAAACATTGACATGCCTCTCCAGGGAGGACAGTGAGTCCCCAGGAGATTCCAGCTGCTGATAGATCCAAAGGGTAGCCCAAAGCCATGGGGAATCTCACCAGCCAGCCTGGAAGGATGGCTTATACCCCTGCCTGCAACCCTCTGTATCACAGACCCTGGAGGGTGACAGCTCTCTGCATTAGGTGCTGCTCCAACCTTCTTTACTTGTAAGAAAAGGATAAGGCAGTATTTGGGGCTGAAAAATGTTCTTCCCCATGAGATTTCCACAGAAACCCAAGGCAAGCCCTAAGCCAAATCAGACATTTCAGCACATCCCATTTCACAGAGGCTGCTGGCAAGCAGGACGGAGGGCACGCAAGGTGGGATAATTAAACACTGCCAACAAAAGCAGCACACAGCAGATAAAGTGAGGAAATACAGTGTATCAGGAGTGGATCAAGGGCAGATCTCTGACCTCCACAAACTGAGGTGAGCTTATGGAAAAAGAAGCTCTAGAGAAGGAGAGAAAGGAAGGAAGAAGGAAGGAAACGAGAAGTTTGATTTGGGGGAACAGAGCACATTGGGAACAGAGCAGATGTGGACTCTGGTTGGCACAAATGGAAACCAGTCTCTGCTGCAGTCACACACATTCTCCCCTCTCTGTTTTGACCTTCCCCACAGGCTGACGAGCTGTTTTTGGAGAGGCACAAGTTTCTCAAGAGCAGAGGTTTCAGACCTACTCACTTTTTGCCCTGTATGCAGCTCTCTCACCTAAATGCACAAAGCCCTGTTAATCCTCTGCCAGGCACAGCCTGTTTTCACTGGAAGACTTGCTCACACCTCAAAGTTTGAGCGTGGCATCTGTCTTGGAAGCTCCAGCCAGCACACCTGAGCCAGCCTGGAAACTCCCTTCCTGAAGCATGGCACAGTGGAATGGAGGAAGTGCCAGGACAAGCTGGAGCAGCTGGCAGCAGCATGACCCAACATACACACACACACTTTTCTCATCTTCTCAGGGAAGGCCAGGCAAACACTTGAGATTTGTTCCACTGGCCGTGCCCTGACCCCAGTACCAGGGAGCTCTAAATTTCTCCTTGCTTACAGGGACTGCCAAAGAAGCTTCTCCAGAGTATCTTCCAAAGATTTGTCCTCACCAAAGAAACTGCAGGTGGGATTCTCCCAGGCCCCTTCCCCTGGGAGCAGGGAGAACCTCTGCCTCCCATTCATTCCCCCAGAAGCCTCTCAGGGAGGTCCAAACCCTCCCCACCCTGACTCTAAGCAGATCCACTCTTTAGTACCATTCTCCCTTCCAGCCCTGCCAGAGTGCCAGTGCTGAGAAGACTTCATTTCCAAACCTCAGAAACAGACTTGAAAAGCTCCCAAGGAAAGCTGTTCAGAGTCCTCTGGCTCATCTTAACTCCACACAACAAGATATTTTTGCTATAAAGTGCTTTCCTGTAGGGGTGTCTTCCATCCCTTCACGTCTATGTGGACAAACCAACATTCTCCCAAAGCTGCTGATTTTCCCACACTAAATCCCATCACTGCAGTCTCTAACCTGAGACCAAGGGGTGTAGATGGGACTCTGGAAATCACTCACACACATCACTGCCAACTCTGCCATTATCTTCAATGCAGCTTCTTCCTTTGCCACTGCGTTGAGCCACAGGGAAGGAGCAATAACACATCAGACTCATCCCGAGCCGAGGCAAATTACATCTCTCTGCTGTGGTTTCCCTGTAAGGCATGAATGGCACTCTGCTACTTCTCCTGTGAACTGAGGTTTCTATCAAACACGCCTGCAGACTGAGGTTCCTATGTTATTTTGCCAGCTGAACTCTGCATCACTCAAATGTGACCGGACAATTAGAGGGGGAGGGAATAAGAACCCAAAGAGCGATGCCAGAGCGCCCAGGACACGTCCTAGGGGAGTGCTCTGCCAGAGCAAGCTGAAAGTTATTTCCTAATCTCTTCCACAAATTAAAAAGCTACTGCAATAACTGCTCAATTAGATTTATTTTACTATGGAAATGCTTTAAAGCTGCAGTTAATGCTTCCGTTCAGCCTTTTACACCCTCATGAAGAGAAAGCACGACAGTGCTATTCCAATATTATTTCTCAGCCAAGAGAGAGAGGACAATCCCTGAAAGTTATTTCATGCACAAACCAATCTGCCCGCTGAGGAAGGTTTCAGAACTGAATTCCTTTCAAAACACATGAGCTGGCAGTTAGAACGAGGCATTTGGGTCAGCCACAGGAATGCATTTAAAGAAGGGGGTTTGTGAGTACCCCCAAAAGAAGATAAATTAATATGGCAAACTGGGGATGGTCCCACAAGCCCTGCTGGCTTGTAAAGAATTTAAACCCACCCATAAACAACACCCCTGGTAGAAGCAAAGGTGTCCGGGCCACACCTCATGCATTCAACCTTCGCCAAGCCCGCCAAGGAATCCTTGGGCAACGCAAGCCGACAAGGATGCAGTTTGTTATTCAGTCTGTGACAGAATGATTCAGGGGTTTCCAAGAGCAGGAAATGAAACAGACAATGAAAGCTTGAGCAGGATGCTAATGATTCACTACACCAGCCTGGTGATACACTAAGTCCTCTGCAATCCCACTTGTGTGGGGCCGGAGCTCTCGGCAAGCTGGGGCTGGCTGGCAGGGTGGGATCAGGAGCCACTGCTGGCAGCTCTGGGACCAGGAAAGCCAGCAGTGCACAGACAGGGACTTCTTCAAGGTCAGAAGGAAGAGAAGGTGCTGAAGGAATGCAAAACCAGCTTGAAAATCTTGAATAAACCCTAGGTGCTCACAGCAGCTTTTTGCAGCGTCAACAGGACTGCAGCAGTCGGGTGGGCAGCGCAGGAGTGACGCTGCAGGACTCGGCTGAATTCAAAGATGATCTTGCAATCTCCTACTGCCCCTAGAGCCCCCTCCACCCCCTCTAACACTAAAAGGGATCCCCAAAAGGGATTTTCTGAGGCTGAGACCCCAATGAGAATTCAGGCAAGCAGAATATTGCAGGGATATCCAGGGCAACGGGCAATGCTTAGCCCTGAGGTGAATAAAAATTCATCTGTGATAGCTCAGTCCTATGCTAAATGTCAGGAGAGGGATTGGCTCGCTCAGCACTTTCCAAATACTCTATTTCAGCCCTGTGCTCCCACCTGGAAGCCCTGTTTCTGCAACTGAACCCCAGGAGGCTGCTTCATCCCTTCAGGAAGCTCACAGCTCTCACAGCCACACAGGGCCACTGGAATCAGCAGTTTAAGAATAAGGGAAGATCCAGCCAAGAGTTACACATTAAAAAAGGACAATAACAAGCATGGGGAAATTTAGGTAATGCTACGGAAGACTGAAGAGGAAGATGTAATTCAGACTGAAAGCCCTTCCTAGAAATTGGCAGGAATCTTATCATGAAAGTCACTTCAAACCAAGCAGTGCTCATACCTGACACAGGCACAAGGCAGGGTAAGTTTGTGTTTCTGTTTCTCCGAGTTTGGATTCCCAGAACAGGCAGATTGTCCTAAATGAGTAAAATTCTCTGCACTTTCCAGCACTGGTTAACCCAAGAGTTAACTGAGTCACAGAATCACAGAATTGTTTCGGGTGGAAAAGCCCTCTGACACCAAGTCCAGCCATTCCCCCAGCACTGCCATGGTCATCATTGAACCATGTCCCCAAGTGCCACATCCTCATGGCTTTTAAATCCCTCCAGGGATGGGGACTCCACCACTGCCCTGGCCAGCCTTTGCCAGTGCTTGAGAACCCTTTTGGTGAAGGAATTGTTCTTAATATCCAACCTAAACTTTCCATGGCACAACCTGAGTCCATTGCCTCTTGTCCTGTCCCTTGTTCCCTGGAAGCAGAGCCCAGCATTCCCCTGGCTGCACCCTCCTGTCAGGGAGTTATNCGGGTGGAAAAGCCCTCTGACACCAAGTCCAGCCATTCCCCCAGCACTGCCATGGTCATCATTGAACCATGTCCCCAAGTGCCACATCCTCATGGCTTTTAAATCCCTCCAGGGATGGGGACTCCACCACTGCCCTGGCCAGCCTTTGCCAGTGCTTGAGAACCCTTTTGGTGAAGGAATTGTTCTTAATATCCAACCTAAACTTTCCATGGCACAACCTGAGTCCATTGCCTCTTGTCCTGTCCCTTGTTCCCTGGAAGCAGAGCCCAGCATTCCCCTGGCTGCACCCTCCTGTCAGGGAGTTATGGGGAGACAGAAGAGTCCCCTTGAGCCTCCTTTTCTCCAGGCTAAACACCCTCAGCTGCTCCTCATGGACTTGTGTTCCAGACCCTTTCCCAGCTCCACTCCCTTCTCTGGACACACTCCAGCTCCTCAATGTCCTTCCTGAAGTGGTGGGCCCAAAACTGAACCCAGGATTCGAGGTGTGGCCTCGCCAGTGCTGAGTTGCTCAGGTGCTTTGCAAAGCCATTTGCTGGAGAGAGGTACCAGTGTGGCTGGGGAACAGGGGCAGAGAGCTCAGGAGAGAACTGCCACATCCCACCTCCTACCCCACAGCTCTGGGGGGATGCTACTCCACGACCCCGGGCAGCCCCAGCCCTCTGCACCACCTCCCAGCAGCTCTCAGACTCCAGGAATTTACAACAGCACTTTTGGGAGACGTGAACAGCAGAGCCCAGCTGCCCACTCAGCACCCCAAAACACACTTCAGCTGCACCATGGTTTCTCCTTTGGATTCCATTTCTATAAATCACAGCTTGCCTCTATGCCTTGACACTTTCCCCCTTCTTTATGAAGAATCCCTAATGATGCTGTGTTCTCAGAGGTTTTTGTTCTGCTTTGGGGGGTTTTTTTTGTTTGTTTTTATTTTATTGTAGCTTTCTTGATCTTTTTCCAAGGTGTTTCTCCAAGGACTTTTCACTGGTTTGTATTGTCTGGTGTTGTAGAGTCCTTGAAATCACTACAATGATAGGAGCTATCTAAACACTTCAGCTAAAACCGACAAAATTCTAAAGGCACACAGTAGAAAATAAAAATCTGTCCTTGAAGCCAAGGGGATATTTGCCAAAGTATTTCCCATCCCCTCTTCCAGCCTGTTTTCTGATGGCAAGCTTCACCAGGAAAGCAACTTCTCCTGCACATTTGTGAAGTGCCCACTAACCACACCATGTAGCTCTGCAAGCCTGAAGTCATCCAAATTCCTTGCCCACAGGATTTCTGGGGCAGAGAAATACAGGCATATAAATACGATTATTTAGCATGCAGCCCGTTGGTAAATGGTGGGACCTTCCATGGGTCACAGCTCCATCTACTGACTCTTCCACAAAATAACATTGGAAAAGCTTGGGAAAGCTCCTGGAAGGCTCATCCCCTTGGACCTGCCTTTGGGTCTGTGCAGGAATTTAGAAACAATCCCAGCATAGCAGCTCAGCCCAAAAGGGCAAAGCAAATTTACCTTTTTCTGCAAAGAAGCCTCTTGGCACAGCAGCAGCTCTGGGGTCACGCCTGAACCTCCAACCACGCCTCAAACTTCCAACCAGGGCCTCAAATTGTGGTATTTTAGTGTTTGTGGAATTAATGCTGCAGTGGTTTGAACAGAAGAGTTGTTTAAACAGGGACAACACGTGCTTGGAGCTGAGCACTCCAGCAAAGTTTAGGTCCAATCATAAAATGGGAAACATTGTGTTCATTGGATCTGCTGCTATCTGAAGTGTGGCAGCAGCTGAGCACCATGTGATGGGGAAAAAAAATGTCAATTTACACAGAAACTGAGACTTGACCACCGTCACATGTGAAACCTGAGGAAGATCAGGGAAGTGGATATGGATCAGTCAAGCCACATCTCCCACTCTAACCACTACACTCTTCTTATGTGCAGAGTATCTCCTGAACCATAAAGGAGCTCCCCCCTTCCATTCACACTGAAGGAAAAAGAATAAAGAAAAACACTGCAATGATTTATCTGCCCAGAGGGAAACAATCTTTACAGTCTTCTCTACAGCTCAGAGGAGACCTTGCCCTTGCAAGCCTCCTGTTTGCTGATGAGGCTCCAGATGAGCCCTGTTCTGCTTATTGTGTTTTATTGCAAAAGAGCCAGAACTGAATCAGAGACTTTTAATGACTCAAATACACGAACTAGTTTGCCCCAAATAGCAGCAAACTTCAACCAGAAACTGCTCACCAGAAAGCTGGACACCACAGGGTCTGGCTCAAAGCTGTCACAAGACTAAGAGACATGAGAACTCTTTTTTCAGGCCAGTGGAACAGAAATACATAACACTAACCTCCTTTTACAGTAAAAAGGGACAGTTTGAGAAGCAGTTCAGGCTTCAAGCCATTGCTGTGATGCAGCAGATTAATTCCCAAGCTCCCATCACCACACCCTGTATATTCACCATCTTCCAGTACAATTCCACAGCTGAAACCACTCTGTTCTCCCCAATTACATTCTGGCCTCTTCTGTTACTTAAATCCTCCAATGCATCCACACTTGAAAAAGGACTGCTCTGTATTATATTGCATTTTCAAGCCCTCTCAGCTCTACCTCCTGCAGCAAACTCCTGTACATGGCCAGCCCTGGGTCTTTCCCATTCCCACTCACATTTCTTCCCTTTTTTAGAGGCATTGGGAGAATGTAAATCACTTTGGTCCAATCTTGCTGTTCAAAACCATCTCTCAGCCTAAACAACACCATCAACACAGCCCTAAAATAGGAACTCTGACCCTCAGTGGGACCTGAGGAGTATTGATCAATTGCCCCAGCTCAAGAAAGGGAGCAAACAAAGGCTCGAGGTCTCTCCTCTCACCTCCTCCTTTCCACCCAGTCTCCATGTTTCACATACACAGCATCCACACACATTCCAAACAAATGGAAATAAATAAATAAAAATTAAAAATTATTAGAAAAAAAATTTTGAAACAAATAATCACCTCATTTCATTCTGGCACAAGGATAGATCACTTCCAACTTGCTGCCTGGTGTAAAACTTGGATTACACCAGCTGTACACTCTTAGAGGAAGCCATGCTGTGTGAATTGGAGCCTTACCCACAGGTTTAAGTTCACACACAGCTTTTACCGCACATCTCTCTGCCTTGGAGTAGAAGACAAAATGCAGTCAAGAGAAAGTAAATTCCTGACCCCATCCCGAGGCACATTTGTGCAAGGATGAGAATGGGAATCACTGGAGAAATCACGTGGTTAAAGACTCGCTGATGGCTCATGGAAGACTCCAGGCTTTGCTTACACATCATTTTCTGTATTTTGTTTCTTCCATTTTATTACTACAGACAGTTGCATGAGAACGGGATCTTTGTTGCTTAGGAGAGCATCTGCTCCCACTGCTTATCCTCCTCCTGAAGTCATAATCTTACGTGACATCAAAATCGTTTCCAGAGCCACCAATTACAATGTCACAGAGAATTATGACTTCAGGTGTAGAATTTGCAGTGGGAGCAGATGCTCTCTTCAGCAAAAAAAAAAAAAAAACCCAAAACCCAACCTTCAAAAAACCCTGTTTTCATACAAGCGTCTCTATTAATAAAATACAAAAGAAGAAAATATGTTTGACAGCCAGAACTGTAGCTAAATATAAAAATCGTTTTTAACATTTCCACGAGGCATCAGCTGCTCTTTGGAAAGTTCCTAGGGCTTAGATTATAAAGAGGTAGAGAATGTAGCCAGAATCATGACAGAAAAAAAAAAAAAAAAGGAGAAAAGGCTGCAGAATGGTATTTCTGCTCAATAAGTGGACATTAAAATTTTGGGCAGCACTGCAATGGAACCTCAGAAGGGAGGGAAAATAAAAAACGGGAACTGCAGATTTTTGGTTCTTTCTAAGGATTCCCAAAGCACAACTGAAATCAACTAAGTAATGTTTTCACAGATATGAAGCCCTGTGTAGAACAAACTCAAAGAATCCTTGTCGCATCACAAGGAATTTACTCAGATGTTTCCAACAATCCCTATCCCAGAAGGACACAGAGGCTTTCAGAGGCAGCAACAATCTCAGGAGCAGTTTAGTAGGGAACTAATATAGTCACAGCCTTCTCTGGATTTGATCCACGGAAACAAGCCAAGTGTAATAAGTCAGTTTGAAGCTGGAGGAAGGCTGGGGGGGAGGAGCACCCTTTAGGATGCACTAATAACGCCGTGTGATTTGAAATTTTTATTAGAGCTTAACAGGGCACAGCAACAGTAGGTGACAAAGAAAACAGACTGAAGGCGGGGAAATAGCCTTATAGAAAAAAAGATAATAATGGAAAGTCTGCTGCATGGGAAATATTTTGTAAGATGACTGCCATTATTAGAAGATTTCCAAATGCCAAGCGTAATTAAAAGCTCTCTTTTCAAATGCAGTTCACGGCTCACACACAAACGTTTCCCACCACGTGAGCCTCAGAACACTGCAAGGGGCCAAGCAAAATGCATTTAAGAACTGCCAAACGTGCAAAGGCAGTTTGTACCAATTCTCCCCCCTTACAAACCCTCCAGAGAAAAAACCCTTCACAACAACCCTTTAAAGGCTTTGAATTGCACTGCCAGGGGATTATCAGTAAGTGACATTTACAAGTGATTAGAGGACAGAGAATTATCTTAGTCACTTGTGGGAAAGGAGGAAAGCTTCAAGGTCAAAATCTCTCAGTACTTAAAATGTCGGCAGATGTTTTGTTTACACAAAAAGTGTCATTTGATTTATGATGGAGCTTTGCATCCAGAACTTCAACTCGGCCAACGGAACTGCAGAGAACATGGGTGGGAATGGAACCAAAAATTCATAAATACCTGATTCAAATATTTCACTGATTCACTCTTATTAAAGTAAGAGGCTGGCTTATGTGCCAAACACTTACACATTACCTATTAGCTCCTTGGAAGAACAAGAGCTCCAAGCCATATAAACCTTGGCAAGCAAGAGAATGGAGATAAATCTCCAACAGCTCCAGCAATCCCACATCCGCCCCTTTCTGCACTCACCTCCGGACAATGGACTGCTGCAGATTTTTGCAAACGGCAAGAGATTCTCCCATAAACATGTGGCACATGATGACCTCAAGGCAGTTGGCCATGAATGACATCACTGCGTCAGACTGCAGAGTCCCGCTCCGGGAGACGATGCAAAGCCGCTGGAGAGAGGAGCAGTGACTCAGTGCCTGGAAGAACTGGGTGCCCGCACAGAAGTACGGCTGTTCCAGCCTGCAGGAATAAACAAAAACAACTCAATGGGCAATTCATGCCTGGGACGCTCTCAGACAAGAGGGAAAGACACAGCACATTCATGGGGGGGCTGGCAAGTGGATTGAGTAGTGCCTCCAACCCTGAAGGACAAGGGTACAAATAGGCAGAAAGGCTCTAAACTGCAGAAATCCCGCGCCCACAGGGAGTAGCCCTGCGGTAACCCTTGTTTTGCAAGTTTCCCACGAAGTATGGTGGGTAAGACAAGCCTTGGGTCTAAGCAGCAGATCCACTCTGGTCTTAAAAGCACAGCCTGGCTTCTGCTACCTGATATCGACCAAGCAGGTGGTGTGGATTTAGGGACCTTCTGCTCCAGTGTACAAACACTGCCCAAACCGGTCATATCTTCAGTTTACTGCCTGGGGAGAAGCAGGCATGAAAAACACACAGTGCACACAGGGTGATGCAGAACTGAGGCCAACACAGTGACCACAACCAGCCCTGGCAAAGGATCAGAGCTACTGCTCTCCCACAGGAAGAACAACCACCATCAACCCAACCTTTACCTTAAACACCTGGCTCAGGGAAGAGACATGATCCTCTATCACAGTGATCCAGCAGGACAACAAAATGACACAGTGAAGCCATACCTGGCCAACAAGGGGTCTGTGTTTTAACCAACAGCATAAGTGGGTCACTCCCTCACAGGAACCAGTCTGCAGAGAGCTGAACCTGCCCAGGTGGGGCCTGTGCCACCAGGAGAGTTCATCTGCTTAGTGCAGATTTACTACCAGGCTTCTGAGCACTTGGGAATCTCAGTCATTGGGTCAGGAAAGCCAAGAGCTCCAAGAAGGTTAATCCATTAGGTGATAACAAGCTGTCAGGCCCAACCTGATCTGGATAATCTCTGCATAGGCTTTGTAGTATGCAGGGGTATCTCAGCAACTTAATCCTGTTAATTAATAAATTCTGTTTCAGTCAGCCTGCAACTGCTGTCAGGTGGCATTGCCTGAAGAGATCCTAAGAGCGTATCAGCACTTTGAGTAATAAGCTAAGATTCGTATTAAGAAAATGGGAAGCCTCTTCAATTTTTTCAACATTATTATAGGGGCACTGTAAATTTAGGGCAAAAAGCACAGAATCTCCAGGATCCAGGTTTCCAGATGAAGCTCTGGGACACACCGGCCACACCTGCAATGCTGCCCTTCACTCGCTAGATGGCAATGTTGCTTTGGAATAGCTCCTTAAACTTGTGACCGGTCTGGAAAACTGGGAAGGGAAAAAAGGGTGGAAACAGCAGCGAATTAGTCAAATCAAAAGGAAACTGCATTATCAGGAGGAAGTGCTAATTTCTAAAACCACTTTAAGCCAATATAAAACCTTAGACTTTGCTCAGGAAAGAAGAGTGGCAGCTTCCACCCAAATTCAGTACAAGGAGACAGCCCTGTGGCAGCCTTTATTCCAGGCCCTGTGCTGCCTCTCATCTCTATCGCTCTTGGCCTCCATTTCAAAGCCTCAGGAAGCTACAGGGACGAGCAAAGCAACACTGCACACCCAAACTTCCCTCCCCAGCCTCAGGTCCTCCGTGGCTGTTTACTCTCCTCAAGGTTGAAGACACATTCGCGTAACCCAAGACCTTGAGCAACTGAATTCCCAACAGCTGCCACCCCTTGGATGAGGCACCAGCACACTCCTCCCCCATTATAAATGGGAAGTGGTGGAAAATGAAAATCTTCCTGAGGTGTTTTAGCCTCCCTGGCTCCCCTCACTATTGCAGTGGATGAGGGACAGGCACACAAACACCAATCTCAGGTAATTTCAGCAGTAATTTCAGCCACAGTAACAGAACTGTGACTTTGCTGTCCCACCTGCACAGCATTTTGGACCTGCTTGTGAACAAAGGGGGACAATGGGACTGACAGGTTCTGCAGTTTCACTGAAAGAGGCTGATTTTGGGAAAAAAAAGAAGAAGAAAAACCCCATCTCTCTAAAGCAGTAACATTTGTGTTCATATGGACTGATGCAGGGAAAACATCACAGTTCATGCCCTTTGCTTTCATAAGCACATTTTGGCTATCATGAAGTTCCTTTGTGCACCCTTTAGGATCAGACCATTGGTAGGATCCTTTAAATCCAACCAGGGGAGGAACATCAACAGGACAAATTCTAAATCTGGAATGTTTTCAGTACATTATAAAGAAAAGAAATAAAAAAAATAAAGAGGCAATATTTTCATACAAACCCAAGGCAGACAAATATCTCATTGGGAAACCTAAAGAAAAATCTACATTATCTAGACAGTGTAGGAGTCCCTTCCTGGAAATTTAAGAGATGCATGTGTACACAAAGCCAAAAAGTCAGCAAAGGCACATAGTATTTAACCAGGCTTGATAAGCTGGTAGCTCCCAAATATGCAGGATGCACTCTTCCTTATCTAAAAGGAAGGAAGTCACAGCACTTTTTGCTCCTAAAACACTGGTTAAAGGGCATATCCTGAGCCCTCAAGGACAACATGCAATGCCTCCCTATTCTCCACAAGTCAGGAAGGAAAATACCCAGTTTTCAAGCCATTGCAGCACTCTGGACCGGAACACTTCTAACAGTATCAGCAATAAACCACACATCACATTTCTGGAGATCCACAAACAAAATGGGAGATGTTCAAGGGCAGCCCCTCACC
The DNA here is from genome assembly GCA_013400775.1 of Chaetops frenatus. Lineage (NCBI taxonomy): Eukaryota > Metazoa > Chordata > Aves > Passeriformes > Picathartidae > Chaetops > Chaetops frenatus. The sequence continues at coordinate 49,090 of VZTR01025676.1, forward strand.
TGAGATCTCTCAAACACTTGCAGTGTTTCAGCATGTCCATGAGAGCAGACATATAGACCACCTTGCCCATCATGCCCAGGTTGGCCAAGGAAAGAGTCCGCAGGTGCTGGCACTGCAGCCCGATGTTGACGAGCCCAGAGCCTGTGAGAATATTTGGCAGCTGTGCTAAAGTGAGGCTCTGCAGGTAAGTCAATTGGCTAATGGCAGCCACCTCTGAATCCCCCACGCTCTGTGCCCGGACACAGGGAGGCAACGAGTTCCGAATTGCTGGCTCGTTGCGGGGCATGGCAGAGGAAAAACTGGACCCAATTATCTCCAAGGTTTCCAAGCACCGGAGGCTTCCCATCAGAGCCCAAAACACTGAAGACTCGATCTTCTGATTTGCCTGGTCCTCTAAGTTCCTCGGGTATGTCTGTATCCCAATTCGAACTTTCCTTCCAAATGTTTGGGGCACCAAATTGGGTGTGGTGGGAGGCTTCTCTACTCTTGCAGCAACATCTGTGATGGAGCAAACTGGTAGTGCTAATGAGAGCAGGTGCTTTAGCCTGGACAGGAGCTGGCACAGGTGGTTCCCTATGCTTTCAGAGCTGTGGTGGTGAGCTGCAGACAGGTTCAGGTGTCTCAGGTTGCAGCAAGACACTACTAAGCTTTCCAAAATGCTGCTGTCAATGTCATCTTCTGCTTTCCGAGACAAGGACTCCGGGGCCAGACAGTGAATGCAGCCACTGAGATTCAAACTGGTCAGGCTTTTAAGATCCTTCCCACCATTAATGACCCACTGGATCAGGTGCCCACCAGATAAGGTGCATCGGCTAAAGCTGAAGTAGAAAGGGTTGTTGAACTTCAAGTGTTGCAGGAGCCCAGAGCCGTTAATCCAGGCTTTGGGCAGTTGTAAAGCATCCAGACGTACATTTCGAGCCATGGAGTCCAGGAGGTTTTTGGTGGCTCCCGTCTCCGCAAAGCTGCCGGGGGCAGAGATGAGGAAGGCATGGAGGTTCTCAGGTGTCCGGTCACTCAGCACTGCCAAGTACAGCCTCACCACCTCCTGATTGACGTAGCCAGGAGCCAGCCTGGCGTAGAAGATGCGGAGGTTCTGGTAATGGGGCACGTTGCTCTCGCCCACCATCAGCTGCCCGGAGAGCATAAACCCCTCCCGTGAGCGATTGAGGATCTCGAAGTAAAGCAGCAGTTTCTCAAGGCTGGTGCAGCAGGGGACGACACCATAGGAGGGCGTGTAAAGGGTTTGCTTCAGCTCCAAGACGCGGCTGAGGGTGGCTTTGCACTCACTGCTCAGCTGGCTGGCATCAAACCCCGGGTTCACGTCGATGGCCAGGGAGCGCAGGTGCTGGAGCGTGGAGAGCATCTTGGAGAGCCGCAGAGAGGTGACATGGCACCCAGACAGGTTCAGCTTGACCAGGTTCTTGCAGCGCGTGACGTGGTCGATAGTGGAGCTGGGCAGCCAGTAGCACCCGGCCATGTTCAGCTGGTAGATCTCCTTTCCAATGTCCCTCATCAGCTGCTTCACTTTGTCTTTGTTTATCTGCACCCAAACAAAACCACGTTCAGTGAGAGATCTGGCAATGGTGGGCACTGGCTCAGTTTCCCAGCTGGAGATGGGGCTAAGAGTGGCTGGTACTTGGATTACGTGGCTCATCCAAAGGTTTGGGGATGGCAGCACAGCCTAAGAACTATCACACCGCTGGCAGCTCAGTCTGCCATGCTTTGGACTCATCTTAAGATTAGACTTCCTTTTGTTTCTGCAGTTCTGCATTACAGACTGTTCAGCAGCTAAGAGTGGAAGTGAGAACCACCTCCATTTTCTACCAGCAAAGCTATTTCAGCAGAACTGGCTACGTGCAGAAACTCAAATCGAAAGAACGTTTCCATTCTTCATTCCGTTTCCTCATTTAGAAATAAGAAAAAAGGGCTTCCCCCTGCCTGCACTGGCTGATATAGTTCCCACTGAAAACATCACCCTTCCTTCCTAAGCTTTCTTTTTGTTATAACATGCACATAATTTCTGGCTTTGCTGACTGCATGCCTGACAGCAACACACACAAGATTTTTTTGCACAAAAACATGGAAAACATACTTTGAGAAAATGGTAACTTTACACAACCACAGTTCCTAATGGAAGGTCATGTTTACTTTCATTTTAGCTTCCAGAAATATGGAGAAGTTAAGTTTTCACTGGCAGTATTTTATATAACTAAGAGAGCACAGAACTGTTCTAAAAAAGCATTCTGGAAAATAAATGCTTTTATAAAACAGCTTATTGTGTATTTGATTTCAGAGTTCAGGAGCAGACTATTTATGCAGACACATTGGAAAGATCTACTTCTTGGCATTGTTTTGCAGAAGTCAGATTTGTCTTCACAGCAAATAGAAGAAGCAAGCTACTCTCCCCACCTTATAGTCCTTCTGAAGCAGAACTGTATGTGTTAGACTCTTGTCCAGGCAAAGTGTTGCAAGTTTCCTGCAGGTCCTCCTGACGTTCAGGACCAGGTCTGTGCAAGGGACGTAGCTGAGGATGTGCAGAAGGATCTCATCTGAGAACTCCATCAAGTTGACTCCATTGCTTTCCTCCTCACTCTCCTCACTTACGACCTCCTGGGAGAAAAACAAAAAAAAAAGAGGAAAAAGGAAAGGAGAATATGGAAGTAGTGCAAAACTTCACACAAAACCACGGTACTTTCACTTGGTCTTTCACTGTTAGCTAACATTTCCATTCATTCTACTTACTTTGCCACTGGAAAAGTCCATGATCCTTTCCTAAATATATACAGCAATCGCTTTCTATATCCTTCCTCCAAGCGCCACCCGTTTCAATAACCTTAGGAGTTACATAACCATGCATACATACATATATATACGCCTATATATATCTGTTAACACACAGAGACACACACCAACACTGCAGTCCAACATCACCCACAGCTCTTGTGCAACACATTCACACCTTACCGGCGAAACCACAGCGCAAAGCGGCACTAACGCCAGGGCAGCTCCTGAGGGGAAGCGGGGCCTGTGAACCCCCCCGCAGCCAGCCGCCGAGCGCTCTCCCTGCCCCCGAGCCCGGCTCCCGCCCTGAGGGCTCCGGGCTCCCCCAGCCCCGCAGCAGCCCCGGTTACCGGCGCCCCGAGGGGCCGGTGCGGAGGGGAAGCGGGGGGCGAGCTAAGCCTCACAAGCCCCGACTCACCTCTCCGCAGTGGAACATGGCGGCAGCCGCGCGGTCCTGCCGCAGCCGCCACCGCCCCGCTGNGCTCTGAGCTCGGCGAATCTAATCTGCGACCGAGCACCACCGCGTCAACCAGACCAGAGCACTGAGTGCCGTGTCCAGGCTTTCCTTAAACAGCTCCAGGGACGGTGATTCCACCACCCATCCGGGCATCCCCTTCTAATGCCTGACAACTCTTTCTGTGAAAAAATGCTTCCTGATGACCAACCTGACCCTCCCGTGGCTCAGCTTTAAGACCATTTCCTCTCATCCTGCCCGTTGTTCCCTGGGGGCAGAGCCCGGCCCCACCTCACTACAGCCTCCTCTCAGGAAGTTGTGGAGAGCAAGAAGGTCCCCTCTGATCCTCCTTTTCTCCAGGCTGAGCTCTCCCTGCTCCCTCAGCTGCTCCTGGTGCTCAAGACCCTTCCTTAGCCCCATTCCCTTCTCTGGACACACTCCAGTGTCTCAATGGCCTTCTTGAATTGAGGGGCCTGGAACTGCACACAGCACTCGGGGTTTGGCCTCTCCAGTTGCGAGTACAGGGGCAGAATCACTGCCCTGGTCCTGCTGGTCGCACTATAGAATAATAGAATGGTTTGGGTTGGAACTTAAAAGATCATCTCTTTCCAGCCCGCTTCCATGGGCAGGGACACCTTCCACTAGAAGCTTGCTCCAAGCCCCATCCAGCCTGGCCTTGGACACTTCCAGGGATGGGGCAGCCACAGCTTCTCTGGGCAACCTGTGTCCAGCCCACTCCACCCTCACAGGGAAGAATTTCTTCCCAGTATCACCATCCTACCCTTCGCTGATGTGCAGAGGGCCGTGCAAAATCAGTCAGGGCTGCTGTGACCGCAGCCATCACACACAGCCATGTCCAAGGGGAGCAGCTGGCTCCAGCAGTGTAGCTCCACATAGCTCCTCTCCCAAATCTCAAGTACAGACAGGACAGCGCTGGAATTTCCAGTTACGTGTATGCTTCAGGAATTTTGTTCATAGAAAATGTGTTTTAAAGATGACCCATAAAGGAAGACGAATAAGTTGCTATTTTCTTCCTGCTTGATTGTTGCCATTTAAGGCTGTGAATTACATTAAGGGTAAATTGGGGGTTTCGCTTAGAAATAGCAAGTGCCTCAAGTCTTGATTATGTATTTTGCTTCTAGGCCTGTGAGAGAGCTCTGGAGTCAAAGAGGAAAACCATTTTTAGCTCTTAGATGAGGGAGAGCCTCTGTAGAGGATCTGTACCTGCTTTGTTTGTCATGTGTTTCACTTAAATAAAACATAATCACAAATTAAATCCGGAGGCTTTTCAGTCAAGACTGACTCGTCTGACATCTGGGAAAAATACCAACCTACCATATTTGCAGTCACCAGGGAAAGCAGAGACCAGGGTGGAGGAGACCTGCATTTCCAATGCAAATGATAAATAAAACCATCAGTGAGTCCCAAAGGCAGAGGGAAGGCCCTGCCCAGAGAGCCAGGGTGGCTGGAGCAGCCGGTGTTTGGAGTAGCCATGGGTTCCCTCCAGCCCTGGGGTGTACAGGGACCAGACAGCAGCTGAAAACCCCGAATAAGTACTGGGAACAGAGGGTGGTGTAAGGGGGTTCTGAGGAGAAACCAGGCTTTGTAAGAGAAGCTGCATTTGGACTTGTCATCCACCAAATAAATGAGCAGTGTGCTGCTGCAGATCAGACACGGAGGGTGAACATGAGACAGAAGTGGGCAGTAAAGGAGGAAGGAATTGAACATCTACACCCAGTTCTGGCATTTCTCTTCATGGCCCTGGGAGGTGGCCAGACAGTGATAGGGGAAACTCTCCTTGTTGTGCCTCACTTCAGGAATGCTCTTCTCCCTGTGGGTAGACTTTGGTCACCTTACAATCAATACACATTTTCCTAGCCCAAACAAGGCAGGTACACATCATGCTGTCCCAGTCCAGACAGGCAAACAAATTAATACCACTATCAAGACGTTTTGCTCTGTATAAAACAAAATATCTTAATGTTCAAGGCCAGTCTGTCCTGGGGATTTTGTTTTTTCCTCTGGAAGGTCTTGCCTCAGTTCTCTCCTCTGATTCTTCTTAGGGCTGATACAGCCTGAACATCTTTTTGTCAGCTTGACTAAAGCCCAGCTGGGCTGCAGCAGCCACAGCACTTGGTATGCTTGGGTGGATTGCAACTCCATTGCTGGAAGTGATGCTCTATCCCTGATATGGTTTAATACTGTAAGGCCTGCTAAAATGGATTACAGATGGATATAATGCAAGTCAGGGCAGCCTCCAGGTCAGCCATCCTGCAAAGAACAACTTCGGAGACCAAGACTGCTCCTGCCTTAAGCACAGGCAATACCACAGACCCATTCCTGAACAGGCACTTCAGAATGGCCATTTTCTAAAGCTGATGCTTTGCACCCTCCGAGGGGACTTCTGCAAGGAGGCCAGTCTAGTTTGAATGCTCTGAGATTCCCTGGGATTTTTGCACACAGCCAGCTGGCACCTCTCCTGGAGGAGCACATGCTTACTAACGAGAGAACAGGACCCTCCCCATCCAGGGACCGTTTCTGGTCAACTGTCCCTGACACAGCTGAGAGACAATGAAGCCCTTCAGGGCTAAATCCCGAGAGCTGCAACCGTCTCCTTTGCCAAGGACATCACTAATTCCCGGCGGTGGCTTGATTCCATAAGCAGCTCAGTGAGGTGACTTTCCAGGTCATCAGCTAATTGCAGGTGAAGTGCCAGTGACTGTCTCCAGTGGGAGGGAAAGTTGGGAACTCTGAGGGAAGAAACAGTGTAAAACATGTTTGCTCAGCTCCCTTGAGCTGAGCTGTCTCTCCCGGGGCAGCTACAGGGAAGTGGGAAAAGGGCTGGGTGACTTGGAAGGATCTAGAGCCGAGTCCCACCGTCTCTGCAGCCTGAGGAGTCCCGGATAGTTACCACAGCTGAGCCAGACAGGGGGACGTGCTCAGCCTGGCCCGTGGGTGGACATATTAAATCTTCTGGTCTCCCCACAACCCCTGGCTATTTGTGTGCTGGAGAAGAGGGGATAGCCAGGGCACTGATTATTCCCTACACAACTTCTCCTTTGAGTCTAACATGGCTAAAAAGCCAAGACATGGCTCCTCTACTGCTCACCCTGACAGGCCTCTCTGCACTTCCCCACCTCTGGGAAACCGTGAGGCGTAAATTGAGCCCTCTGAAACTCCACGGCAGAGAAACTGTGGTTAAAAAAATCCTCTCTCTTCCAGCACTTGACATTCCTGAGAAGAAACCACTCCAGGGTCCCCCGTGCTTGCTGGAGTTGGGAGCAGTGAGTAACGCTTGCAGTTGTCCCTGCCTGGCACCACATTCTTTTCTCCAGCATGTAATGGCCCAGAGGAGGGATAAATGGAGCCTTGCTGGAGCAGCCTGCAGAGTGGCTGTGCACACCATGGCCTCATGCTGGAGAGGCATCAGGAAGGGCTGTGGAAGGCTCAGCCTCATTTTACTGAGGGGCTGGTTACCCAAAACATCAAGTGACATGGGAAGAAAGGAGAAAAAGCCCTGCAAAATGCTCACTAACAGCATACCTCTGTTGGCTCTGGAGTGTGAAAACCACCCCAGCTGCCCTCCGCACCAGTTTCCCTGTGCTCACATCTCTGCCCACCTGAGCTGCTCTCAGCCCATGGCATTTTGCTGCTCACTGGTTTCTCAGCACCACCAGTATCTTCTGTTCTTTGTGTCTCAGCACATTTTCCCACAGCAATGAGTGACCATTTCAGAAAAGGCTGAAGAAAGGCACCCCATTTCCCTATTACTGTCATCTCTTCTTGGCTTCTGGCCTTTTTCCTACCCTGCTCCCACCAGCTCCCTCCCCAGGACCTTCTATTGCCTCCTCCTCACCCCATTTCCTGAAGACCTCAGGTTATAAGCCCAGTTTGGGCCTTGCTCCAACCTGTTTCACCTCCCCTGTTGCAAACTGGTGCTTCCAGTACTCATCAGCTCAGCCCAGAATCTGCACCTCCAGCCCTGCCAGGCTCCCACTGCACCCAGGAGGGAGCCTGGGGAGATGAAGAGCAGAAACCTGCAGGTCCACCCTGGATATAGTACGATGCCAGAGCTGGAGCAGGCCAGGCAGAGGATTAAAGAGGAACTAGAGCCTGTTCCCTGCCTTTCATCTGCTTCAGGCATGACACAATCACAGCCATTAGCTCTTCAAAGGCAGGCAAGGCTGGCAGAGCCTTGGGAAGCTACACTCCTGAAAACACTCCCAGGTCTGGTCTCCCTGAGCTGGCAGTAGTGTTACCTGGCTTGGCTTTTCCTGGTTCCTGACCCAGTAGCCTCAATCCTCTTTCTCCTTTCCACAGATGTGACTCCAGCTCTGGGGGTTTGTGGACGTTGCTGTGCCCAACATGGTCTCAGCTCCCAGCATTGCTTGGTGAGGGTCTCCTCTCACACAAAACCAGAGAAGTTGATCAAACAAGGCTGAAGCTTCACAGGTTTGGAAGCTAAAAGGATGGATGAGTAGAGTCAATAAGCCCAAAACTTTCCTGACAAAGGCTGGAGGCAGGTACCTGCATTGGAGCTGTGTCACCGACCCTCCCAAAGCCTCCTCCCTCCACCTTTTTCCCAGCCCCACCCATGTAGCACTCCAGTGGCCTCGCTCTCTGAAGTCAATTTTTTCCACTTCACAGGACTTTCTCTTGCTTTCACCCAAAAGCTGCTCCACCCAGCCAGCACACTGCCAAGGCATAAGTCTCCCTACCTGAAACCCAGGCCTCCCTCCTAGGGCATACTGGGAGCAGGACAAGCAAGCTCTGACACCTGCAGCAGGGAGAAGCAGGGACACTGCCCCATGCAGAGCTGCAGATTAGTCAAAGGAGCCTTGGCAGAGGCAGAAGGCAGCTGCTTGGGCTTGGTTATCGCATCAGCACAACCGACCTGTTTCCATCAGTCCAGCATGAGATAAACACTGAGGAAGGAGATGCACACAAAGCAACTTTTGGGAAGGGGCAGCTGAATCTCCCATTAAGCCCAGCTCCTCGGTGCACATATTGGTGGTATCTGGAGAACTCCAGCCCAGGAGAACTTTGGAGACCCACAGGTTTAGCAGGCTCAGTTCTACCCCTCCCTCCCCTTATCGCTCAGAGCCATCTGCCTTGTGCCCTGCAGCACCAGCATCCCCCCAGCCTGATAGCAGAACTGTGCAGCCTGGGAGGGGCAAGATCAGAGCAGGGAGCAACTGTCAAAAAATGGCATGAGAAGAAAGAAAATGAACAACCAACACCAGTCAAGCCTCTATGGTGTGCACTTTTATTTCAACTGGTCTTAAGTCAGTGTACAGGTAGCCCCTCCCTCCCCCACATACTGGCACCACTTCTCCTAGACCCTGTGGGGGGACTGTAAAGCCTTCATTCACATCTATCACTGGGGAACACAGGCTGCTTGCTTGACAAATTGAAGAAAAGGATCAAGTGTGTTTTGTTTTTAAGGCGGAAAGATACAAAAAGACACTTGTCGGGTTACATAATTTACAGACAAGCAATTATAACCTAACACCAGCTGTAACTGGTGGACTCCCTCCGAGCTGGGCTTTGCCTTCACAGAGGCGAGTAACTTCCTGTAACAATGCATTATAATATTTGGAATGACTATTAAAAAAACAAACAAATGTACAATCAAAGTCCTCAGATGCATTGTAGAACTTTGGGGGCGTTCGCTCCGACATGTTTCATTTTAAGACTGCTGCTGACACCTTCACCGTTCCAGTTTTTTAATCCTGAGTCAAGCGCCAAAAAAAAAAACAAATAAAGCCATGCCAATCTCGTCTTGTTTTATGCGCATTTATGGGTTTCGTTTCATCACAAGGGTGTGGGTGTTGGTAACAGTCCGGTTTAGAAGCATTTGCGGTGGACAATGGAGGGTCCGGATTCATCATACTCCTGCTTGCTGATCCACATCTGCTGGAAGGTGGACAGGGAGGCCAGGATGGAGCCCCCGATCCAGACAGAGTATTTGCGCTCAGGTGGGGCAATGATCTGCAGGAGAGAGGAGGAACCAGTCAGACACAGCATCACGCTATGCTCACAGCCCACACACGGCTCTGCAAGATGCAGCTGTGCCTAATTCCCTTATCTAACCTTGGCCAAGATACCGTGAAGTCCAAACAGGATCAAGACACAACCTCACACACCCACCTCCCTCCTTCGCAGCCAGTCTTTACTCTAATCCCATTATTCATACGGTTGGGAGGGTGCCATCCTGTCCAGCCCAAGGCCATTAAGGCTGCACCAGACAGACAGCTTCTATCTTTTGCAGCAGGACTCCAGCACACCACCTCCCATCCATGCTGCATATTTCAGCCTAACAGTAGAGCTGACATGTTCCCCCAACTCCATTCTACCTTGATTTTCATTGTGCTGGGTGCCAGGGCTGTGATCTCCTTCTGCATCCTGTCAGCAATGCCAGGGTACATTGTGGTACCACCAGACAGCACTGTGTTGGCATACAGATCCTTACGGATATCCACATCACACTTCATGATGGAGTTGAAGGTGGTTTCATGGATACCACAGGACTCCATACCTGTGAAGCAGCAGAAATCTCAAGTCAGCAATGGTTCAAACAGAGTCAAGAAAGCCTAAGAAGGTACTACAGGCAACCAGGAGACCAGCAGCCCTTTCAGCAGTAAGGCACTAGAGAGCCATGGCTGGGACAGACTCAACCTCTGGCTCTACTGCCCCAAGCCCCTCAAACAGCTTAACACTGTGTGGGAAGTCAGGCTGACTGGTGGGACAGTACAAGCCTTGCTACAGACCGGTACTAAAATATGGTACCTCACTGCAATGGTCTCCAGGTCACCCTTCACAGAAGGAACACTGAGGGACCAGAGTATCCTAGAAAAGTTGGACTTACCCAGGAAAGATGGCTGGAACAGGGCCTCAGGGCACCTGAACCTCTCATTGCCAATGGTGATGACCTGGCCATCAGGGAGTTCATAGCTCTTCTCCAGGGAAGAGCTAGAGGCAGCTGTGGCCATCTCCTGCTCGAAATCCAGGGCGACATAGCACAGCTTCTCCTTGATGTCACGCACGATTTCTCTCTCGGCTGTGGTGGTGAAGCTGTAGCCTCTCTCTGTCAGGATCTTCATGAGGTAGTCCGTCAGGTCACGGCCAGCCAGATCCAGACGGAGGATGGCATGGGGGAGGGCATAGCCTTCGTAGATGGGCACAGTGTGGGTAACACCATCACCAGAGTCCATCACAATACCAGTGGTACGACCAGAGGCATACAGGGACAGCACAGCCTGGATGGCTACATACATGGCTGGGGTGTTGAAGGTCTCGAACATGATCTAGGGAGAGAAAAGGAGGGGTTGAGTCAACAACAAAACACAGGGTTTCTTGCTACAGGTCTATGCCAAGTCCATGCAAGTGGTTTTACTTTTGCCCCTAGGTAAGAGGCATCTCTGCACTCCCCCTGAAAGTCCATGCTTATCTCACCTGGTCTCCACCCACACCTGCCAGGTCAGAGCCTGAGCAGAGACACCACTGCCACGGACCCATCCACATATCACAGCAAGGAACAAAACAAATGCCAAGTAAACTACAGTAGTCACTCAAGGCTGTAAATGGATTAGTGTGCCTAGTCAGAAACAGCAGTTAGACGAGTTGCTAGTTCAGTCTCAGAGAAAGCCAGCTTAGAAGAGCAAACAAAACCTGTCAAGGTCCAGCAAAGAGGAGACTCAGGTCAGGAAAGGAAAACCCTGTAAAGATGGCAAAAGGAGAGAACAGTGGTGAAGGAGGAGAGAGCACAACATTGAACACGAGAGCTGGCCTGCAGCAGTATCTGCTGTAGCTCCAAGCTGCAGACTTGTACACACCTGTGTCATCTTCTCTCTGTTGGCTTTGGGGTTCAGGGGAGCCTCTGTGAGCAGCACAGGGTGCTCCTCAGGGGCTACTCTCAGCTCATTGTAGAAAGTATGATGCCAGATCTTCTCCATGTCATCCCAGTTTGTGATGATGCCATGTTCAATGGGGTACTTCAGGGTCAGGATACCTCTTTTGCTCTGGGCTTCGTCACCAACATAGCTGTCTTTCTGGCCCATACCAACCATCACACCCTGCAGAACAAAGACCATGTATTAAACACAGCTGAAGAGTGAGCAACTCCCTTTTCCCAAAGCTGTCTCCAACTATTGTCCCTCTGCTGTCACCCCTCTATCAGGAAAGACATCCAGCCAGCTGTTCCAACACACAGTGCACAAAGCCTCTGCAGGAGGCTGCACTCCCCACCAGCTGTGCTGCAGCACAGAGGCCTGTCATGGTACAAAGCCAAATAAAATGGCTTCTTGCTTCCAGGGGAACCATTTCCACCTAAAACTCCTCTCTTCTGCCAGATAACAAGCACACCAGCCACCTACCTGATGTCTGGGGCGACCCACGATGGATGGGAAGACAGCACGGGGGGCATCATCCCCGGCGAAACCGGCCTTGCACATACCGGAGCCATTGTCAACAACGAGCGCAGCAATATCGTCATCCATGGCTGGCTGCGGGAGGAGAGGAGAGAAGGAGCCATGAGCATCCCCGCTCACACGGCAAGCCCCGCAGCGCAGCGGCAGGCGGCAAGGCAAGGCGATGGCGGGAAGTGCAGGCGATGCCGCCAAGGCCTTCCCCACCCATTTCCTTCCTGCCGGCGCCGCTCCGCTTCGCCCGGCGCCCGCTAGAGGGGGCGACGCCTCCCAGATTTCGGCACTGCGCGGATTTGGGACAAAGGAAGTCCCTGCGCCCTCTCGCATTATTACCATAAAAGGCAATGGATGGAGCGCGCCGCGCCTCGCCCGCCACCGGCTGTCGGGGGGACGGCGGCGGCCACTCCCCGGAGCGGGCGGGCGTGGCCGCCACACCCCAGCGCCCCGCCGTGTGCCGGCCAGCGGGGCTCGACGCCTCCGCACAGCCCCTTCGGTCACGCCCGGTGCCCCACCTTGAGCCGGCCGGCGGGGCTCAACACCTCCGCACAGCCCCTTCGGTCACGCCCGCTGCTCTCCCCAGCGCCCCGCCATGTGGCGCTCAGCGGGGCTTGACGCGCCCACCCAGCCTAGCGGGTCACGCCCCGTGCCCACCATGTGCCAGGCACAGCCAGCAGGATTCGAGCTCCCTTGCTCATCCTCCGAAGCCTCTGCCAGCCTCTAACAAGGAACCGCAGCAAGCCAAGCACTAGCCACCACGCCCAGCCCACTAGTCAAGCGTGACCGGGGCTCTGCCCCATCGACCGCCGGCACCACGGGCGGGATTAGAGCCAGCGTCTTATGCAATTGCCGCCCGCCCAGGCTCAGCGCCGGCGGCTCCGGCCGCGCCGGTGTAATCCGGTGGCGGGGGGGCGGCGGCAGCTGCCGCACATGTGCCGCCCCACACGGGCAGCCTGGGAAGTGTAGTCGGAGCCCGAGCGGGCAGCCCGCCTGCACCTGCGCTCCAGGCACACCGGGGGTCCCTCCTGCGCCCCTCAACCCCGCATTGTTCCGATCCACAGCCTCGCCCCGTGTAGGGGGTGCCGCCCGCTTCCCGCGAGCAGCAGCCACCAGGACTATTCGTGTGTGCGGGGGGGCCGCGCCCCTCCTCAGCGGGGACAACGCCCCCGGGCTCCGACCCCAGCACGGGCGGGTTCCGCGGAACAGACAAAGCCCCGCGCATCCCGTCCGCGCCGCCGCTCCCGGGACACAACAGCCGAGCCGTTCGCTCCCCCCGTCCGCACCAGCAATCCTCTTACGAGGCGGATTAGCCCCACGGGTGGTAGGGGCGCGACACGCCTCCGCAAGCATCACCCCCCAAACCGGCCATAAACCGCGAGCTGCGTCCCTATCCCTTCAAACGCGGCAGCGCGCTACGGGGCCGCCACCCCGCCAGCGCACAAAGGGCGCGCCGTGTCCCATCAACCCCGATCGCACCGACATTCGTAGTTAACACTGGCTCATTACTCCTGCTGTTAATATCACTATGATCCTGTCCCCCATCAGTCGCGGGAGCCGCTCTCACCTTTGGGGAGTCGGCGCGGTCGGAGCCGGGGCGGGCGCGAGGCGGCGGCGGGAGCGGGGCGCGCGCGCGGTGAGGGCAGGCAGAGCTCGCGGCGGCTCCCGCCCGCCGCCCGCGNGCCTGCGGCTCGCCGCACTCCGCGGTGCCCCGGTGTCCCCGTGCAGCCCCCTCCCCCCGCCCCAATCCAACCCTCACACAAAGCCCCGCGGGTGGGGGTCCCGGCCCGTTCGGCCCCGGTCGCTGTGGGAGCCGGGCGGATGCAGTCCCCCCGGGAGGGAAGTGGGTACCCGGGGGGAGCGCGGTGCGGGATCCCGGGGGTGCTGCTTGCCCAGCCTGCTGCGCTGCCCGGCGCGGGGCACGTGGAGCGCCCGTCACCTGCACCCCTGGGCCAGGCGGGCACCGCTGACCCCGGCCGGGAGCGGGGCGAGCGGGACGCGGGGCCAAGTTCACTGCTGATGTCAGCAGGCGGCGGCGACACGGCTCCTGCCAGCCACCACCGCCAGGCCCTCGGCCCTTGGACCCGCCCGGCCAACCGGGAACGCCACCGGGCACCATTAAAGACCGTGTGCCTACGGTGGCAGCGGCACCTGGGAGAAGGGGACGCTCCGCTGGCTCTGGCTCAGGCACTGAGTCAAGCAGGGGGCCCTGGTCCCCGCTCCCCATCCTGCCCCGTGCTGGCAGGGGATACCACGGGAGCAGTGGTTTGGTCAGATTTGAGCAATATTTGTTTCTGTCCTCTGATCCAAAGCTTGCTGGAGCAGGAGACGTGGCTGCTCCAGCCCAGGCTGCCTTTCTGCAATTCCCTTCTTGCGTGTGACCATCCAGCACTGGTCGGGAATAAAGGCGAGGGCAGCGGCCGCAGAGCAGCAGGCAGCAGCAGCAACCAGAGGGCTTTGCATCTCCAGAGTGTTGTGCGAACACGGGCTGATTAATCAAGTTAATTAACCAGCCCTGTAAGTAAAGTAGCAGCAGCCACTCGCAATCTGTTGCCGGCTGGAAGCACACAGACTTCAGCGTAGGGACCTTGGATATGTAATCTCAGCCGTTTGAAAACACTGGTGACAGGGGGGAAAAAAATTCCCTGGGAAAAAAACACTCAAAATGCCAGTTCTCCATGGGATACTCCTTGTCCAGCATCATAGAGGGGGGAGTCAGACCTGCATTCAGGGTTTTGCAAGCCACACCAGTGAGCTCTTTGTCATCAGGGAGCTGCATGGTGCATCCTCACGGTGAGGATGAGGATGGGGCTTCCCTCCTCAAAGTGCCTGTGTGGGTCTGGCTGAAAGGGACCCAGGCATTGTTCCCCCCTTCATTACTCCTGCTGTGGGACGAACAAAGGAGGAGAGCAGCAGGAGGAACCTGCAAAAGCCTGTTGAGATGGAGATTTGCAATTACCTGGGGGGATGGGAGGCAATGGGACACCAGGCATGGATGGGAATACAAGAGAAGCCCTTTTCCTTTGGATGGCATCCTCTTCCCCAGGAGTGCCTTGTCCTGGTGAAGGTGCTCTAAAATTCAGCACCATGGCTGCACCCAGATGGGTGCTTTGGAGGGGGTGGTACAGAGAGACAGGAGACCCGTGGGCTCTTCTGGGCCACCCCAGGGCCATGCCTCATCCCTCAGGGCAGGGGTGGCCATGCTGATGGATATGTCCTGCCAGGCCACTTTGGGACCAGGCCAGCCCCACCGTGTGCAGATGGTCACAGTGATGGACGTGTCCTGCCAGGCCACTTTGGGATTATGCCATCCTCTCCACACTGGAGATGGCCACAATGATAAAGAAGAGATACCCCAGGACAGTCCCCACAGGAAGCCCTCAGTGGAAGGGGACCCAGCCTAGGGTTCCTGCAGGGCCGTGCTGGAGCAGAGCTGCCTTTGCCCGGTCATTCCTCTGTCACCTCGATGTGGATCCTGCAAGATCTCTCTATCACAGCTTCCCTCGCAGTAAAATGGGAGTCATCGCTGTTAATTACCTGCCTCACGGGGAATTAATTAATGTTTGCGTTCCACTTTGAAAAGGCTGATTATTAATTAGAAGATTATACGTCAAATAAGGGGAGCCACAAGGCATGGGTAGAGCTGATGGCCCTCTCAGCTGGGAAGTGTGGTCCACGAATGTGCTGATAAAGCAGGAAAAAGTCCAACAGTACCACCAGGGCGATGGGTTTGGGATGGGGAGCTTCAGCAGCAGGTCAGGGCCAGGTGGGGAGGCCACCAGGGCTCAGGGGGGCCTTGGGCAGTTGGATGGGGCATGCATGAGAGGGGTGGGATGCTGCGCTCCACTGCATCCCAGTGAGCAGGCTGGGTGGAGCCAGGCTGGGGAGCCACCACGCGAGACAGCCCATTAGGCAGGGAGGCAACCACCAGGCAATTAGTCTTGATTATTGGACTGAATCAGAAGGCAATCGCTCTGCCAGCATCCGGAGGGCAGCAGCACCAGCCCTGTGTCCCCTGGCTTTAGGGGCAGCGAGGCCTGGCCGTGGTGGGACAGCAGGATGTGGCCTCCAGCACACAGCTGGGTGCCACCACTTCCTCCCAGGCTGAAGACACCGTGACAGCAAAGCCACCAGCCGGTCACCATGTTCACCACTGTGTGATGGACCAGGCCAACTCCCTGGCCATGGCTGGGGCTCTCTTCCCATCCCTTCTGGGATGTTGCAAGAGCTGACAGGAGAGAAAGGGGAACCGAGCACAAAGCTTCCCAGCTGCCGTGTTACCTTTGGGAAGATATCACAGGCTCCCAAGTTCCCATGTTTTGCTTCATCTCTCCCTGCTTGTCCTTGGTGCTTGGCTCACACCGACTCTGGACAAAACTATGCGAGGGAGGATCCTCCTGCCCTTTGCCAGCTGATACAGCCAGGCTTGAATCGCTGCCCTTGTGGGACAACATGTGAGCTCTGCTTTCTCCTCGCTTCTCCCAGCCCTTCCCCTAGAGCAGAACCCCTTTGCCCATGCAGGGATGGCATCTGCCACACTTTTGAGGAGAGGAGGGTCAAAGGGGAGAAATACTCCTGGCAGTTTTTGGAGTTGGAGTTTTAACTTGGATTTGTGCACATCCCCTTCAGTGCCAGCTCTTCCATCTCTCACCCTGTCATGTGCTCAGGCCTCCCTTCTCCCCCTCCTGCTGTTGTGACAATGAGAAGAGAGGTAGATACTTCTGAAAGCGCCACAGTCTCTTTGAATCGCCCTCGCACAAAAATCATGGAGGTTTTCTGAAGCACTGCCTTTCCCTTCCCTTCCCGCTCCCCAAGGGGAAGAAGGAAAGGTGCTGACCACATCCCCTGTTTCACAGACAAAGGGACCATCTCAGCACCTTCCTCTTTCAATTTTCTCCTTGCAGCATCAGCTGTAACAGGAATTTGCAGGAGGTAAAATCTAAGCAAGGACCCCAGGCCCATCGCTCCCTTTGGAGATGTTTGGGGGCCTCACTGCAGCCCCCACCTCTCCCTTTATGGGAACATATTCAGCATTAAAACCTGAAGCAAAACAGCCCCTGACATTTTCCTGGCTCGCTGTGTTGCATCCCTGATGCCAGCTCATCCCTGACAAGCTGCAGACTCGACTCTCCCCCTTTAAGCATCGTTCTGCACTCTCATACACCCCTCCCCGAGGTTTCTGCTCCTCTGTATTGATCCTGGAGCTCTCTCTGATCCATCAGTCCTTTTGCAGAGAGAGGACAGCCTTTCCCTTCACAGATCTCCGTGTGCAAGGGTGTTCCCCCCTGATCTGCTGCATCCACAGGGTTGGGCTAAGGGTGTATCGAGCATCCCTCCCATTCCCAAGGAATGAAAATCATTACATTGTATCATGCTGGAAAACTGTATAAATTCACCATTTTCCATTTTCAAGGCACAGACAAACAACCTGTGCCAGGGTTTGCCGAGGCTGTTGGAAAGGGCCCAGCCCTGCCCAGGTAGCCAAGGTGGCGGCAGGGCACACGTGCCTGGTTTACAGCCTGCTGTCCCTGATTAGTGGACTTTGCAGGAGGGGTTGAAGCCCTGAGCAGTGATTTTTGTCCACCCATTTCTCCAGCCCTGCCTGTCCTTGCTGCCTCCAGCCTTGTCTCTCCATTACCCCATGCCTTCCCCAGCCCTTTCATTGCTTATCCCTGAGCTGACCCCTGTGCCAGCATTTCCAGATCCCAACGCTGGCCCCAGGGTCCTCCAGCTCACACAGGCAGCAGGAGGCCAGAGCTTCATTCCCAGCCTTGTAGGCAGCCAGGCCAGCATCCACCAGCCACTGCCCAGGCTGGCACCCCCTGCCCAGCCCCATCCTGGTGCCCCACATCCCTGCCACCCTCCCTGGGCTGCGCTGGCCTGGCCAGAGCAGAGCAAAGCCCTCCCTTCCCCCACTGGTTAAACGTGCTGCCAGGGCTGTTTTGGTTGACCTTGATAGCAACAGCGTGTGAGGCCCGAGCGTGGAATTGTTTTCAGCCCAAGGTCATTCTGCAGCACAGCGCGATTACACTGATTACACCGGCACAGGCAGGCCCTGAGGCCATGCCGGCCGGGCTCCCAGCCTCAGCCCTGCACCCTGGGCATCTCTGGAGTCCACTTCTTCCACAGCAATGGGACAGCTGTAAGCAAAATCCTGTGCTGGAGCTTCCCTGCACGGACAGAGAGTGGTGGAGCAGCCCTCCCCTCCAGCCAGGCTTGGCATCGGTTTCAGGGGATATTTCCTCCAGCTAAAAACAGAAGGGGAAGAGAAAAAGCTGATTCTCCCTGGGTTTTTTTCTGCATGTCTCAGCCCTCTGGCCCTGCTCACGCCACCCCCATCACCACCGTGCTACTGAATGACCCCTCGGCTGTGATGTCCCTCCAAGGGGGTCCTTCCCTCAAGGATGCTCCCTGGGGTTCAGTTACCTGTCCTGGCAAAAGGCTCCCACAGGTTTTACATGGCACTGTGCCCAGCCATACGGTGCATTTTCAACTGCTTCTTAATTACTTTGAGAATTGATTTTTCTTGGTCTCTGACAATAAAGGCAGGGGAGCAGCTGGATGGAGTTTTCTGCTCGTACCATACCTAGGAAATGAAACAGATCCTGGGCTACCCAAGCATGCTGGGAAATTCGCTTTGATCTTTGCTGGGCTAATGGCACTTTCCATCTGGGGCTTCAAGCCTTTGGCAGAGGTGACCTCTCCTGCCTTGGAGAGAGTGGGAATAATGCTGCCTTTGTTTACTGTGTGAGGAACAGAGGCAGGGAGAGCAGGGATGGCCATTGCCCAGTCAGGGTGACTCTCCCACCCGTGCCAGGTGATGTAAAGCACTTGTGACTCTGCAGGTAATTCTGGTTTGGGTTTGGGGCACAAGCCCCCTTTGCCTCCAGCAGCAGGTCACAGGGCTGTGACCACTGTGCTGCTGCTGCTGTGGGTGCACCCAAAGGTGGGGATCCCCACCCCTCCAGTGACCCCAGACCTGCACCAGCTCCTGTCCCTGCAGGCACAGGGATGCTCAGGGAATGAATGGGCGAGGCAGGGTTTGCCTATTCCTAGAAGGAGGGATGCAGAGGCACCCAGGAACTGCTCTGGGCCCCGTCCCAGCCTCATCCATGCCCGGGCTGGCCCCCGGCTCTGTTTGCACAGCCGGTGCCGAGCTGTGACGCAAGCGGCTCTCCCCGGGCAGGGAGACGGTGATGGAGGAGTGGGACCTGCTCTAGTCAATGCCCCATCCACTCCTCCAAGTTTAAATAAACCTTCAGGGGTGATTCAGCGCTTACACAGCACTCAGCCCTTTCACAGAGCCACCAGAATTGAAATCCAGTGACCGTCCCTCTGCCCCCACCTTGGAGAGAAGGTGCATGGGAGGAGAGCCAAGTGGTTTTTATCTGGTGCCAGGCTTGTTTGTGGTCCATATGGCTGGGGTGACAGTGGGGTGATGCCACTCACGATGGGCTGGCAGTGGGGAAAGAGGGAGCACAGGCTGTCTGCAGGGTGATGCTGCTCCCAACCAGCCCCTCTGGTCCAGCTCACACCGAGATCTGCAGCAAACCTGGGAATGAGCCAGCAAGTTTGCAACGATATCATCCCTCTGATATCAACCTGTGGCCACTCACACACAGACCGGGCACGGGAGGAAAGCACAACCACAAAGCCCAGGGGAGGAGGCACCAAGCCCCCCTGCATTTCATTGCCCTCCCTGCCCATTGCCCCCCAAAGTTTCCAGCCTTCACTCCAGACAGTATTTCTGCATGTGCTTTGTTTGGCTCATTTCACACATTCCTGCTGGCAGGTGATAAGATCTCAGGAGAAAAGCAAACCAAAGCCCTGGGTGCCAGGCACTGGCTGTCACTCCCCTGACTCGTTAAGGTACCCTGCTCCCTCCTCACCAGCTCTGATCTGGGACTAGCGAGGTCACATCGATCTTCATCCCACCACAGGTGGGCTGTGGGGTAAAGATCTGGAAAGAGAAGTTGTGGTGGGACTCAGGTGGCTGTGTGAGTTGTCAGGTTCCCTCCTGCTCCTGAGGAGGACTGCAGATCTCTGCTCTCTCTGGTCCCTGTGCCACCCTGGGGTGCCCACTCTGCTGTCCCGTGTGGGTGATGTGTGCCTGGGTAGGCACTGAGCCCCTCTGGGGTGGCAGAGGTGTTATCAGCTCTGAGAAAATTTGAAAAATCCACTTGAGTGCCATTAGAACTTCGAGTACCTTCAGGTGGCGCTTACTGGAGCAATGGCACAGCCCTGGGGACTCCCAGGCCCAGGTGTCTGGCATCAGCACCCTGTGCTGGCACGAGCAGGGTGGGGTATGAACACACCTCTCCCTGCTCCAGCCTTTAACCATAAATGGGGTTAAGACTTCCACATTCCTCGTCTCTTCCCTTCCCCATGCCAGAGCAGTGTGGGGCTGCAGAGGTGGCTTCCAGAACTCCTCCACTGCTGGGTGCACAGAGCAGCAGAGGAAGCCAAGTGGGTACAGGGGCCACCAGGGCCCTGGTGGGGCTCCGACAGACACAAAGAATGACCACTGTCTTTACAATTTCTCAGCCCAAAGAAGAGGCAAGCCAGCATGCAGTAAATACAGGGAGTGACTTTCTTATGGGGGTTTGCAGGAGCCCTTTTAGTTCCCAGAGATCAGTGCCCAGGGCTGCGAGACGGCTGCACAGCACAGCTCATTCTCTGGGAACTCTTGTTCGTGTTTTGCAAGAGCTTGGGGCAGATGGGGACAAACAAGAGGAAGAAAAAAAGCAACAAGCTGCGGTGACAGGAATGAGGAAGCCCAGAGTGTGGGGCAGCTCCAGCCACAGCCTGGCAGGGCAAGGGTGTCCCAGCTCCACCCTGGCATTGCTCAGCTCGGGTCCCTCACTCAGGGCTGGATCAATGAGCAGGGGAGCTCATGCAGCCCCATGGGACCAGAGCCTTCTGCTTGGCACCTGCAGACTCTGGAACCAGTGAAGGTTTTGTCCTGGCCCTCCAAGATTGGGCACATTGCTCCTCAGATGAACCCAGATCCCTTCCCTTGGCTCTTTGCTGTGGAGATCAGTGACAGAAGACGTGGAACAAAGGGATGGTGAGATGGTGAGAGCTCTCCCTCCTCCCCCAGAGCACCCACGTCTCTCTGGGCACACATTTTAATTAACACCGAGTGGCCGAGGGACCGTCCCAGGCAGCTCTCGGCACAGCCCAGCCTGGGGAAATCAGCCTTAAATGGCAAAACCTGGCCCTGTCTGCGGTAACCAGCTGGAGCAAGAGGCAGCAGAAACCGGAAACCAGAGAGCAGCTGAGGCCCTCTGCCCCCCTCCACCGCTTTGTAAACCTAAATTCACCAGGAATATACCTTAGAAAGGATCTCCTCCCTCCTCTGCCCTGTCCAAGGGCTGGGAGTGCCCTCCCATGGGATGGGTGCCCTGGATCATCCTGCACCCTGCTCATCCTGCATCCCTGCTCCTGGGGCAGGCACAGGGAGAGAAAAGGTCTCTGTATTTCCCCTCCCTTGTGCATCAGCTCAAGGAACAACGAGGGACAGGAGCCCCCTCCCCAACCTCCCATTGTTACTTTTGTGTGTTAACTCCCAGCAGATTCCAGGGCAAAAAATGCCTCCAAGGGAACTCTCCGTGCTCAGCAGTGAAAACATTTCTGAGCTCCCCCAGTCTCCATGTACTGGGATAGAAGGAACTTGGACGCTCACTCATCAGGGGGATTTTGAGGTGCCCCTCAGGCCCAGCTGCTGTAAAGGAGAACCTCGGATCTGCTGGAAACCTGATGGTCTTTTTTGGGTTGTGGACAAGGGGGGTTCTCACAATGCAAGATGAGCCCACCAACAGCATGACTTTCTTTCCATAAATCACAAATCTCACTTAATAAACCCTACACTGGTGCCTGGTATATTGGGAGCTCCCAGTATTTGCTGGTTGGTTGGCCACCCCACTTTTTTGGGGTGAATTTATTCCTTTCACTAGGCCCAATCACATCCTGATAGTGAGCAGGCAGTGGGCTGTCTGCAAGCTGCTCCCGGCTAATGCTGGGGTGGAGCACAAGGTCCTTCACCCAGCTGCTCCCATGGATTCCCATCTCTGGGATGGGACAGAACCTGGAAAGCTGCACCATCCCAACGCCGAGACTTGCTGCGTTACCATTTCCCAGCACGTTTCTCCGTGAGCACTCTGCCAGCAGACTCATTAGCTGTGACATCTCATTAAAGCAACCATCCTTGGGGGAATTGGCTCGCACACAGGAGCTCTGGGATTGGCATGGCCCTTTTCCTCCCCACCTTCAGACAGGAGCGAGGATGGAGCCGTGGGAGAAGCCCCATCCATTGGGATGTGCACTGCAGCTCCCCTCGCTGCCAGGGAAAACTGCAAAGGGAAAGTCAGAGGGAGAAGTCTGCACACATCAAAAAGGAATCAGCTCAGCAAAGTCACGACTATTTAAGAACCCCACAGACAGTCACAGCTCCCATTGAGCCTGCGGAGGAGGTGGCTTTCTCCTGTGCCAGGACCGGTTTCCCAGCTCCCCAGCCCAGTGGGAATGAGGCTTTGCCTGCCAGCCTTGCTCTGTCACAAGGTCCCCACCCCGGCTGGCCAGGGGACAGGTAGTTGCAGCACCCACAGCCCCTGGACTGGGAGAAGCATGGAAAAGGCCTGGAAACTGGCTCTGGGTGGATTTAATCCCTTTTGATTTCCCCTTCTGTCAGCTTTTTCCAAGTCTTCTGACATTGTTTCCACTCCTAAATAAATATGTTTCCAGCCTGGGATATGCTCTTCTTCATCAAACAGGGGAGGACCAGCCTCTTCATCTCCCTCTGCTCCAAAAGCCTTAAATCCAATAGGACACAACCATCCTTGGGTGGAGATGTAAATCCCAGAATCCAAAGACCAATTTTAAACAACAAAATGGGGCAGTGGGACACGAACAGAGCTGTCAATCCCAGCAACAATCCAGGGTGGTGGATTGTCACCATTAAAGGTGATGCTACCACCACCACTTGGCCCCACTTCCAAGCTGCTTCCCACTGCTCAATCTTGCATAAAAATCACACAAAATCAGGGTTCAGGGATGGAGACACCACAATCTGCATGGAAAGGGTTTCCTCACCTCCACCCCACTTCTCTGCTGCTGCCAGTCCAGCCCAGGACTTCTGCCACTGGTCACTGTGGCCACAGAGGACAAAGTGGTCCCTTCCTCCACACCTTGCCCAATTTTATGTCCTGTAACTTCTTTTCTCCATCCAGAGAAAGGGAAGTAGAGATTTCCTACAGCCCAAGCACTGCAGATTCTCAGCATGTTGTAGGGCAAGGGAGACTTTCCCCAGCCCATCCCAACTGGCTCTGCAGCTCAGGTCTCCCAGCCCACCTTCACCCTACCTTATTTATAATACTTCACACTTGGGGGGGCTGAGCTTGAGCAGCTGAGTGAGGAGAAGAAAAACAAAGATTAAAAGGCGTTTTAAACCCCTTCAGCCTAACTTTTTCAAGCCTCAGAGAAGCTCAACCCCTCTCAGCACGAGCCCCTGGTCCTCGGAGGATGTCATTGTCCTTCAAATGCAGGCAGCAGAACCAAGCTACCAAAAGAAACCCCCAAAAAACCAAACCAAACCAATAAAACAAAACAAACAAACAAACAAACCAACCAAAACCCAAAAAACTGCAAAAAACAAAAAAAAACCCAAAACAAACAAACAAACAAAAACCCAAACCAACAAAACAAGGAAAAAAAAAAAACCAAAACAACACCCAAAAACCAAACAACACAAACA
>VZTR01025676.1:72608-85582 GCA_013400775.1 Chaetops frenatus
ACCAAAAAAAACAAGAAAAAAAAAAAAACCAAAAAAACCCCCAAAAAACCCACACCACACCACAAAACCCCCCCAAAACCACCACCACCACCACCAACAACAACCAAACACAAAAAAACCCCCAAACAAACAAAAAAACACCCCCAACCACCAAAAAAAAAAAAACGACTCCAAGCCCCTTCTCCATGGTTTTATTTTTCTGCCAGCAGCTGCCAGGAGGAGCTGTGCTGCTCTAGGAGGTCGGAGGGTATTTTTTCCCCATGGATTGCCTTGACCCAGGGTTGCATGAGCCCTGCCCTGCAGCCAAAGCCAGCTGCCAGCAGCCGCAGCCGGGCCGGGCGCCCGCGGGGCTGCGGGGACCGTCCCCCCTCACGCCGTTCCCACAGTCCCAGCCTTCGAAGGTTTCACCTTCTCCCAGGCGGAGCAGTGCTAATGACAAGTGAAGGATGGTGCCACACCTGCACAAAACCATTTTTGGAAGGACACCTGGGGAAGAAATGTTTCCCATGTCGCTGCTCTGTAATTAGCATTAATTACCAGGGCTTGTGAAACCTCTTCCCCATTTACTCCAGGCAGCAGCAGCTGACGGAAACTGTGGGAATCCCGCATGGCTGAGTCAGCCAGGAGCCGGGGAGGGGTGGATGAGCCCCCACAGGGTGCAGGGATGAGTCCCTGGGGTCTCTCCCTCTGCCCCCCAGCCTGTGGGGACAGGGTTTTGGCCAGGGGGCTGCAGGCCTGGTTAACACACCAAAGAATAGCTGATATTTATCCATCTCACCCTTCCCCACAAGGTGCCACTGTCCTTCCCCGGCCAGGGGACAAGCTGGGACATCCCAGGGCTTGGGGGAGGCTGGCATCTACTGCCCTTTAAAGCAGCCTTTAAAGCATGGCAGAGTGGGGGGCTCCCCAGCAGCACATTTCCTCTCCCTCAGCTCATTGCTGGGTATTTGCCTCTCCCTCAGCTCATTGCTGTCAGCAACACCCCGAGGTGTTATTATAGACCAGGGGAAAATCCACCCCAAAAACCTAACCCCAAGCAGCCAGTTTGTCACCACCCAATGGCAGAGTACTGCTGCCTGAGTCATTTCTTCTTCTTCTTCTTTTTTTTTTTTTTTTTAATAATATTAATGATTAGAATGAGTCAGGATGTTTCGTCATCTGGAGTGGCTTTGGAGTCATCTCACCCTGCCCCAGTGACTCCTTGGTGGCCTGGGGCTGGGGACACATCCAGCCTTTCCCCCCCCCAGGGTGGGGTGCAGCTGCTGCAGCCTCACCCCCAAAACTGGCAGATTTTGGCTTCAAAGTGAAATGATAAAACAAGAGGAAAAAAAATCCCTCCCCACCTGCAGGGCCTGTTTTCTCCCCATCTGCTTGCAGCAGCTCAGGCTGCTCCAGCATCCTGGGGGGACAGGTGACCCCAAAAACCACCCTGGGTGGGGGTCCCAGTGGCACTGGGCATCACGATGGGGATGCCAGGGGCAATGCCCAGGTGACCCTCGACTTTCCACACATCATCGTTGTTGTGACCTGCAGGGGTGGTCACGGCTCCCAGCACCACGTGGGACCCCTGTCCCTCCCCGGGGACCCGGGCGTCCCCTCACCCTCCCACTTGACCTAACCTCCTGTCCATAAATGGAGAGGTTTGAGAGCTGTCCCCGGGGTGGAGGAGGAGGAGAAAAAAGGAGAATAATGCCAAGAATGCAGGACACAGCTGAGGAGCCCAGTCCCAGCCCCTCGACATGGGCTGGGGGCTTTGGGATGGCCAGCCTGGGTGCTGAGGCAGCCTGGCCAAAGCCCAGTCCTGTCCCTGCAAAGCACCCCACTACAGTCACTGGAAAGGTGCTGTTTCTGTTTCTCTTTCTCTGCTTTTCTCACCAGCTGGGGACTTTCCGAGGCTGGGCTGCCCCGTTTCCATCTCAGCACCATGGAGCAGCTCTTGGGGCGCAGAGCTGTGCCCCCACAGCCGAGGAGTGTCCCTTTGCAGCAATGCGGCCGCTGCAGTGTTGTCACCTTGCAGCAGCGTGTCCCTGAACAGATGATGGCCCCACCCCTGGGGCAGTGCCCCGTTCCAGTGAGGTGTCCCCCTGCAGAGACACATCCCCTTTCACCCTCTCTCTTCACCCCATCACCTGTGGGAAAGCCGCACTGGGACGGATGTGAGATGTGAGATGCAGGGCTGGCCTCAGAGGAGGGTGGCACGGAGGGTGCCAGCAGCCACGCGCCCCGGCTGGCACCGCGGGCCAGGCTCCGCTCGGGGCCAGAGTCCAGCGCCTTAAAATAGAAAGTGAAAACATTCGGGTGCCCCGTCCGGATGGGCGAGGGGGGCCCATCCCCGCCTGTGCCCGCCGAGCGCCGCCCCAGCGTCTCACGACCCACCCTGCTCGCCAGCCACCCTTTCCCCAACCCGGCAGTGCCCATCCCCAAGGTCAGGGTGGATCCCTTTGGGTTCTCTCGGAGAATTGCTCCAGCGGCTCGCTGAAATCCTCCATAAAAGGAAAAACAGCCAGCAGGTAGCACTGCCAAACTTAGTCATCCCCAGTCCGGCAGCGCTCGCAGCTCCGTCAGCAGCAATTTCCTCTCCGCGCTCCCCTCTGCGCGGGGGGGACAGGGAGGAGCGACTCTGCCTCGGCCGACGCTGTGCCCAAAGCTCCGGGCTTGGCCCAGGGCTGCTGCCGGACACGCTGGGCTGGGGAGATGCAGCCACGGTCCCAACCAAAACCCAGGGGGGAAATGCACGCCCTGGGGAAAACAGTTTGGCACCTGATGCAGTGGTACTGCTGTTGGTCAGGCACCAAAATCTCACTTTCTGCAAAGGATTTGTTCCTGAGCATGGATGTGTGGATGTACCTGGGAGCACCTTGAATTTGGTGGGCAAAGCCTGTTTGCTGCCCATGGGACAGGTATCACAGAGCCTGCCACTGAGATAAGGGACCTCCAGCCCCTCCAGAACACAGGGGCTGGATGCTGGTCCCATCCCGGTGGTGGGATGGCTCCAAGGGCGGCCCATGAACTGGCCCAGAGCAGGACATGGGACATCCCTGAGTTCCCCCCACACCACCTCCTCCAACCCTGGCTCTGCCTCGATTTCCCCACAGAGAAAGCAGAGCTGACCACCTGCTCTGCCCCAGGGTACTTCATTGAGCCTGAGAGGAGTGACCAGGGCCTGGCACGGCTGCTCATCCCTGCAGGATTGCCCACAGCATGGCAGAGTCACCCAGGACTGAGTCACAGGCACCAAACACCCTGGGGTGTGAGGAAGTGACATCTTCTCCTATTGCCCCAGGAGACAGCCTGGGTGTTGTTCCAGGTGGCTGTGTCACCTACACATCCCTGTCACCTCACCATGGGGACACAGCATCACTACAAGGGTTGAAGCCTTCTCCTGACCAAGGAGGGGAATCAGACTGGTGGCATCCTCACTGCACGACAGGGTAAACACCTCAAAACGCTCTGGGGGAGGCTGTGCTCAGCTGGCACCAGCTGTCACCAGGGTTTTGCAGACAGGCTGGCTGCCCCAGTAAATGATTCACCCCAGCAATAAAAGATTGGAACCATTCTGGTGACGTCTCACGGCACCAAGGGCACACGCAGGGCCATGGGGTGCACAGTGTCCCCGGGGCTGAAGGGAGGGGAAGGTGCTCTCCCAGTCCCAGAGAGTGGTTGAGATGGATGATGCTGGGAGTGTCATGTGGGGTCTCTTGTCCCTGTGCTGGGTACCACGGTGTGGATCAGGCTGTGATGGAGGGAGTGGTTACACCCCCACTTTGTCAACTCCCTGCAAGGTGAGCCAGCCTGAGCGGACAAGTTGGAGTCTGCTGTGAGCAGCGCCGAGCCCGTGAATCCACCAGCAGGAATCTGGTGGCATTGGGGCACCCAGTTCTCTGTGCTGTGATACCCACTCCCACCCTAAGCTGAAATCCTGCAACACCCATTACCAGACTCAGCTCTGGTTGGCGTTCCCAATGATACCCAAGGGGAAGCGAGCTGTCCCGCGATAGCCGCAACATCCCAGGCGGCGATCAGCCACAGCTGGGTGAGGCCGGAGCAGGCACAACTCCCACCCTCGCTGCCTGAGCGCTTTGTTCGTCTCCATGTTGTGCGGGGAGCCGCCCGCCCGCCCGTGCCGCTGCAGAGCGCGGCCGCGCTGCTGGGTGGTGCTGTTGGGATGCGCACTGCGCGCAGCGGGGCGGGGTTTGCGCGCACCGGCACCACGCGGCACCGGGCACGCCGGGATGCGCCCGGGATCCTGCACGACGAGGCGACCGGGGCACACGGGATCGCGCATCCGAGATCGCACAGGGAGCGGGAACAGGAAGATGCCTGTTGCACGCGGAGTCATGCATGCCAAGATGCGCCGGGCGCGTGGGGTCAGGGATGCCAGGATGCACAGAGCACACGGGATGATGGACACCGCACACAGGATCGTGCAGGCCACGATGCACCCTGCACGCGGAGTCATGCACGCCAAGGTGCACGGAGCGCGTGGGATCGCGGGCACCGCACACAGGATCAGGAATACCAAGATGCACCCTGCATGCGGAGTCATGCACGGCAAGGTGCACACCAATGCATGTGCTGCACACAGGACCATGAACCCTGCACAGGGGATCCTGCACACCAATGCATGTGCTGCACACAGGACCGTGCACCCTGCCCTTGAGATTGTGGACACCAATGCATGTCCTGCACACAGGACCATGCACCCTGCCCGTGAGATTGTGGACACCAATGCATGTCCTGCACACAGGACCGTGCACCCTGCACAGGGGATCCTGCACACCAAGGCATGTGCTGCACACAGGACCGTGCACCCTGCCTGTGAGATTGTGGACACCAATGCATGTCCTGCACACAGGACCGTGCACCCTGCACAGGGGATCCTGCACAACAATGCATGTGCTGCACACAGGACCGTGCACCCTGCACAGGGGATCCTGCACACCAATGCATGTCCTGCACACAGGACCGTGCACCCTGCCCGTGAGAACACGCACATGGAGGTGCACACTCGGCACACGGGGTCACGCGTGGCAAGAGGCACACGCCCCACGCGGGATCCTGCCTGTGGCACTCGAGGCCAGGCACGCTGGGATGCACAGGCTGCACGTGGGGCCACAGGTGAGCCACACAGCAGGTGTGGGGTCGCACGTGCTGCGTGCGGGATGCTGCACACCAGGATCGGCGCGGGATGCGGGATTGCGCCTGCCGAGGTGCACACGCTCCCTGTGCCATCACGCACGCGGCGCCCGAGGCCACGCACACCCCCGAGGGTGCAGGCTGCACACGGGCACTGATCCCAACAGACGTGGAATCACAGCCCAGCACACACACCGTGCACGGGGATTGCACACACCGACACGCCCGGAGCAACAGGAATTGCACAGGGCTGCACGCGGCACCCGACAGGCCCCCGGCCCGCGGGATTGCAGGCTCCTCGTGGGGCCAGGCACACCCAGGTGCACCCTGCACTCCTGGGATCACACAGGCTGAGGAGGGATGTGGGATTGAACACGCATGGCCTGCATACAGCAGTCACACAGGGAATGGCAGGCACGTGGCACTGCACACACCAACACACACGTTGCACAGGGCAGTGCACACAGCCTGCACCCTGCACACGGATTGCTGCTGCCAACACGCACGTGGCACGGAGTCACAGGCTGCACTGGATTTGTCCACTGACCAAGGCCCCCCAGTAGTGAATGTGCTCCCCACCAAGGGCCTTCTCTCCTCCTGCAGAGCCACAGCCACCCCTGTCACTTCCAGGGACCCTCAGGGAGGCTCTGCACAGTGCCTGCCCCAGGATGTCCAGTCTCCAGCCCAGTTTTGGGGGTGCACACCCAGGTCCAGGGGCTGCTCTGCTCCCCAAACTCATCACCGGGATGTTCTTCACCCTTCATTTCCAGCTGTGAATGGCTGTACTTAACTCCATCTGGGGGACGGCAGGAGAGGCTGGGGAGGGGGCTGACAGCACCTTCACTACAGGGAGGGCTGGAAGCCCCCCTCAGCCCCGGCACCAGCTGGCCACAGCCCGGGGCCTCCCTCCCACCCACAGCCGTGCCGGATGCCCAGAGCAGAGCCCCTGTGCCGAGGTTTTGGGTTTCAGGACAGCCCCTCCGCCCACATTCCTGCCTTCCCGGGGGCTTCTGGCAGCCAGCCTGGCCAGAGCCCCCCCAGCCCTGATCCCTCCATCCATCCTTGTGGCCATTTGCCCAAGGACAAAGCCAGCCTGTCAGCACTGGGGCGCAGAGGGAGCAGTGGGACAGTGGGGATGAGGGGTCAAAAGCCCCCCCAACTCTCACTGCCCCTGCTTTCACACCAGCAGCCCCCGGGTTTCCTGAGCTGGAGGTCACAGGTGGCCCCTCTTTGCAGAGGACACAGGGAATCATGGAATCCATGCCCAATGGAATTACTCTCAACTCATCAAGGGGCTTCAGATTTTGGCACTTCCCCCCACCTCAGCCACCCCTCCTTGCAGATGCCACAGGAAGAACATCTTCCGATTTCAGCCCAGATGTGGTTTTCTACAAACCAGATGGCAAGCACAGCTGGGCTCCCACTGCCTCAGTTTCTCCATGTGCAGAACTCCCTCCAGCCCCTCTATAAGGATGCACAGGAAGCCCAGACACTGAAGGGAGATGGGCATGGATGTACCTAAGGGGATAAATGCAGGGCTGTGAGGACTCCTGGTCTGGGACAACACTCCCTTCCCTCCTGCCTTCCAGCAGCCATTCCATGCCAGCAGATCAGTTTGTGTCACTGGGACAAGCAGGGCTGAGGGCTGCACACCCCCCTGTCCAAGGGGTTCTACTGCTGGGAGAGTCTGCAATCCCATGAGAAAATGCAATGGGGAGCAGGATATCAAATCACCTGGGGACTCAGTTCAATTCCTTTCACCAATTCCCACATTTCTCAGTTCAATTAGAGTCCCATTCCCTTCTGCATCCAAAAAAACCCGGAGGGACTACAGTGCTGCTGGACCAGCACTCACAGGAATCAAGGAGGGCCAGGGAATCAAGGAGGGCCAGGTGGGAGGTGCAGGGCTAATCCCCAAAGGCCCCGTTCCTAATCCTGACTAATGGACTCTTTTCACCACTGACAATGGAGTTATCCATCTGGAAGGGGATCTCTGGGCCCAGGAAGGCACAGCTGGTGGGGCCAGAACTGGGCAGGGAGGTTTGACCCCTCCCCCGGCCTCAAACCTCTGCTTCCAGCCCCTTCCCTGGCCAAAATCCCACTTTCCCCCGTGCAGCTCTGCTGCTGCCCTGCATCCCACCCCGCAATGCCCCAATACCTCCACCAAGGAGTCCAACAACCCCCTCACCTCCTCTCCAAGTCCCAGGCTGTAAAAGCCCCTCTGCCCCTCCCAGCCCTTTATAGGGATCCCCTGGGGGATCCAGCTGGCTCCTATTGCTGCTCCTGTTACTGCTACCTCATCCTTGAAGAGATCCCCCCCTGCTCTGGGGGAGTCTGGGGGGAATCCCCTGGTTCTGCCGGGGCTTGACCTTGGTTTCTCTCCAGGCTGAGCTTCAGCTGCCTCACCCCACCAGAGGGGATTTCTGCACCGTGGGTGCAGGCCCTGAGGGGGTCTTGGCACCCTGTAACAGCATCCTGCCCTGTCCATGTCCCCTCTGAATGCTGTGAGGAGCTGGGGAGAAGGCAAACAGGAAAACACGAGCTGCCACCTCCTCCTCAGCCCCATCCACAGTGGCTTCATCAGAGTCTGCTTGTCCCTGTTCCTGACACCCCCCCTCTGCACTCTGACTCGTTTCCAAGGCTTTCCATCCCTCTGATGTCCTCTTTCGGATGTGCTGTGCTCCGTCTCAAGGTGAGGATGGAACCACTGCGTGGTGTTGGGTCCTGCCAGAGGTGGGGATCACCATCCCAGCCGTGCTCAGACCAGCTTTTTTGGGG
Source organism: Chaetops frenatus (assembly GCA_013400775.1). Classification (NCBI taxonomy): domain Eukaryota; kingdom Metazoa; phylum Chordata; class Aves; order Passeriformes; family Picathartidae; genus Chaetops; species Chaetops frenatus. The sequence goes on from VZTR01025676.1 coordinate 80,523, forward strand.
ATGCTGCAGATCCTGGCAGCAGCTGTGCCCTGGGAATTCAGGCAGTGAATACCTGAACCTTCCCTGCCATCCCTTCCTCTGCCCACCAAACCCTTCAGCAGCGCTGGACGAGGCCCTGAGCAGAGGCAGCCTGGGACACAGAGCAGGGGCTGCAGTGGGAAACATGGATGCAGGCATGGCCGAGGCAGGAATTCAGAGCAGAAAGGAGCTGCTGTCGCACGCTGAGTCACCTGCTCCGCCCGGCGCTGCCGAGCGCCTGGGCTGGGTTATTTTGGAGCTGCGTGGGAGACGCTGCTAACACACTTTCCTCTTCCCTGCAAACTCCTCTGTGCTGACTCTGCTCTGCAGCAGGGAGTTAAAAGTGGGGACAGGCAACAGGGCTGGCACTGGAGTCTCCTTCTGGGCCTCCTGCTTGGGGTCTCATGGCTACAAAAGCTCCCAGGGCTCTCCTTTGCTCCTCTTGCAAACTGGGCAGCATGGAATGGACATGTTCTAATTTTCTTTTTTTTTTTTAATAAGGCTGGAAAGCATCCCCTGGTAATGGATTATTTTGTCCCACAGAATGCCCTGTGTCTCTCGTGTCGTGCTCCTGGGCACTTGCACAGGATTACAAGAGCCTCGTGTCCCAGCAGAGCCCCCGGGGACCAGGCAGGGCACTGGGTCCAGGACAAAGAGCATCGTCCCCACCACAGAGGTTAATCACTGCTACACAAAAGGTCTTTCAAGCTTTCCTAATAAAATTCCTTCTCCTGCTGAATGAACCAGCCTCCACCCCACCTCTGCGGGGTCCTTGGGGGAGACAGAGGAAGGGGCAGGTTTTCGCTTTAGTTTCTGGTAATGTAAAAACCACACCAGAAAACACCAGAAAATGAGCTGGGGCGGGAAGAGAGGGATGAATTCCCAGTGCAGACTGTCTGTGTGCTCTCATCCACTTCCTTCCTTCATTTGCCTGTGTCCAGCAACCAAAGTGCTTCAAGCAGCTCAAGCATTCCCATCACTTTTTGCTCTCTGGATGCAATCAAATTAAGCTAAGGGGATAAATCCAGCTAATAGAGCTGAGCAAGCCTCATGACCAGTGCCATGACTGATCCTGATGTCCAGGAGACACAGGAACATGGCTGAGCCCCCATCATACTCCACCAGTGTCCCTTGCTTCCTGAGCAAACCCCCTTGGGGCAGCATCCCATGGGAAAACATCCCCGGAGCCTGATCTGCCTTTCCAAGCCCCTCTCTGAGGGCTGCTCTTTGTTTCCCCTGGTGCTGCTGCTTTTTTGTAAATACAGCCTAATACAATTTTAATGAGCCAGGGCGCCTGCCAACTGTCGGGAGGGCTGTCAGAGAACCTCTGCTGGGCTGGCTGGTGGCATATGGCAGTGAGGCCACCCCCGGGCACCCCGGGGTGTCCCCATGGCCCCCAGCAGCAGCAAGGGACAGTCGGGGACCTGGGGAAATGCAGCCTCCAGCCAGGATTTTGTCTGCACCTGGGACTTGTTCCCAGCCCCCATCTGGTGGTCCCTGATCTCTGGGTGTTTTTGGCAAAGCCCTTTATCCCGCTGGAGGACAGGCTGCACAAGGTCACCTCATCCTGCACAAGGGCTCTCGTTGTCACAAACCCTGTCCCACGTGGGATGGAGGTGGCTGGAGAGATGGTGACCACCAGCACTGCATCCCCAATCTCTGCTGAGCCCCTCCCTGGCCTGAGGGGGCATCTGCATTCTTGGGGGGCTTCCCTGACCAGCCTTGGCCATCTCACACCCACTGTCCCCACCAACTCCCAGAATGGGCCTGCACATGCCGTGGACACTGAACAGAGCGTGGGTGTCCCAGGGAAAGAAGGTGGCTGGTGTCCACTGTGCTGGGGCTGAAAAACAACGAGCAGCCCCCTCTGTGAACCCCCAGATTTGCTCCATCAAGGAAGGACAAAGAGGGCTCAGGCCAGGCTGGTGGCTGGGATGTGGCTCCGGAGGACAGATGTGCTCTGAGGGAGGGACGCGGTGGCACCAGCTTTGGACACCCTGTGACACAACTGAGCCCGAGGGTCTGTGTGCTCTGGAGGGCAGGAGGGGGCTGGACACACAGCCCAAAGCATCCCTGGCTGCTGTGCCCTGGGCTGGAGCTGCTGCCTCCACACTGTCCCTTCACCTGGAGACATCTCCCTCTGCCCTGGGAAGGCTCCACTGCTCTCCTGGGGACACAGGGCTGGAACAGCCCACTGCACCCTCAGGCTCTTCACCAGACCCTGCTGTACGCTGCATTTGCTGTCTCTGTCCCCCGTGAGCCCCCGTGCCTGCCCCTGGCACCCTGCCAGTGTGCCCTGCATCCCCCCCTCCCTGCAGTGTCCAGCTCTGCCTCCCCAATCTCACACACTCGAATCAAGACCCCGGGGTTGCTCACAAACGAAGCCGGGGGCTGCCACAAAAAGTGTCCAGGCAAGCATGAAAATCCGAGGGCGTTTCTGTGCCTGAGGCAGGCAAGACAGGGGTCACTCCATGACCGGGGCTCCTTTTTTCCTGGCTTTTTTCTTTTGGAGCTTTGAAGTCCCGGCGGGTGAGTCCCACAGCTCCTCCAAGGGGATGCAGCCTCCCTCCCTCCCTCCGGAAAGGCCTTGTCATGGATGCCGTGTGCCAGGATTGGGTGTCCTGCAGGAGCGGCGGTGGGAGGGCTGGGGGGGATGACCTCAGAAGCGTTTAGTCACGGTGGCTTGCAAAGATGATGGGAAATGCAATGTACAGAGGGAAACCCAGCGCCTTTCCTAGCGCTCCAGCGCACCAGCACGCACGGATGCACCCGGGAGAGGAGCTTTGGCTGCTGCACCCCCAAGCCAGGGGGGCACTGGGCACCCTTTGCCACCACAGCGACACCTGGGGAGGTCTCAGATGGTGTTTGGGCCTCTCCCATCCCACAGGAGCAGAGGGTGCAGGCAGGGTGGGTGCCCACTCCAGAGGGACAGGATCTGCAGAGCCAGGCAGTGCCATCCATCCACACAGTGCCACCATCCAGCAGTGTCACCCAACCAAGCCACACTGCTGGGCAGTGGGGAGAAAACAGGGTGGGTTTTTCTTTCTCCACATAATTGCTTTTCTTTCTTTCTTTTTTTTTTTTTTTTTTTTTTTTTTTTTTTTTTTTTTTTTTTTTTTTTTTTTTTTTTTGTTNAGGAAAAGAGCTGTTTCTTTCCTGGCCTCACCACCATCTGCCCGTGGCGGCCGGGGAAGGCAGAGCCCAGCAGCAGCTGTGGGTCCAGGCAGCTGCTCGGCCTCATGGCCACATCTTAATGCAGGGGGGGCTTTGAGCCAGAGCAGCAAAAGGGATTTGCTGGACAAACACGGATCTGCCTCACTGGAGCTAGGGGGGAACCTGTTTCCAGCCCTGACAAGAGGCTGTGGGGTTGGCTCTGCTTGGCAATGGTGTGTCTGGACTCGCAGGGCTGGGCAGCAAGGATGAGCACAGAGCAGGTCTGGCCAAGACTTCCAGGAAGACAAACGCCATCCCAAGCTGGCAGGTTTGCCCTGGAGCGGTTGTGCCAGTGACCCCCGGGCAAGGGCGGGCAGTGCTGGCCGGGCTGGAGCAGTGGCTCCAACCAGTACAGCCAGTGCAGAACCAGTGGAGCCTGAAGGGCCCTGGCAGGTGGGGTGGGATGCCATCCTGCCGGGGTTGGAGGAGCCTGGGGGAGTTCTTTGTGCCAGCCCTGAGCACGCACTGTTGTGCCCTCGCACCCGTGGCCACACTTTGCTCTTCACTTGTCCTGCTTCAGCTGGGACAGGCAGTTCAGCTCCCTGATCCAGCTGAAAACCACCCTGCCTGTCCTTCCCATCACCCCTCTTTCTCCGATTTTCTGGTTCTGCACATCCCTCCAGTTACGTCCCCCCTGTAAGTGCAGGGCTGTGCTTCAGCCAGCTTCAAGCTGACCCCTGCAGCTGTGCTCCTACTTACTGCTTTGTGTCCCTCTGTTATAGACACAAGAAATGTCCCTGTCCCCAAGGAGCAGTGAGCAGCACCCTTGGGCAGCACAGACAACCCTCTCCAGGCTGGAATCTTCCCATCTCCAGGTCAGCCCTGCTGCAAGTGCCACCAGACCATCACATGCACAGCAATGCTGCCCACCCACCCCTGAGAAATGGCCTCAAAATGCTCCCTTGTGCAGGGGGTGCCAGTGTTTTTCTTCAGGATTCGCTGCTGGAATTCAGTTCCCCAGGGCCAGGGTGCTCCAGCCTGGCTGGTGCCTGGCACAGGGTGCTGGGATGGCTCAGAGATGGCAGGAGGCCACAGCATCCGTCACTCTTCTCCCCATCTGTCCCACAGCCTTGTGGCATGGCCAACAGCAGGGACAGAGGGGTGCAGGGGGGTCTGACAATGCCTTGCAGGGGGCTGGGGATCTGCTATCAGAGGGATTCTTGCAGTGCAGGAGAAGGACTTGCAGTTCAAGTTGGTGTCGTGCAGTACAAGGGGTGGTCTCATAATATGGGGGGGTCCTGCAATGCTTAGGGGGTCTTGCAATGTGTAGGACCCTGCAATTCAAGGAGGAGTCTTGTTTGACAGTGGGGGTCTTCCTATGTGTGTTTGGGGGTCCTTCAATTCGAGGGCCCCTTCCTGGAGGGATCTTTCCATGCTGGACTTGTGCTGGAGGAGGAGGTCCTTCAGTTCATGGATGAGCCTGAAATGCAAGGAGAGGTCTTGCCATGCCAAAGGGTCTTTCAGTGTGTGTAGGGTGGTCTTACATTTCAAGGGAGCTCTTGCTGTGCTTGGAGCAGTCTTGCCAGGCAGTGGGGACTTGCATTGTGTGGGGCTGCTGAAATGCAGGGAGGGGTCTGGCCATGCAGTGGGGACTTGCAGCGGGGGCGTCCCCCAATTCGAGGCTCCTGAGGGAGGGATCCCGTTATACACCGGGGGTCTCGCAACGTGGGAGGATCCTGCAATTCACGGGGGCTTTTGTCATGCAGGGAAGGGTCTCTGCGTGCAGGGGAGCCCCGCAGGAGGGAGCGGGGGATGCTGTCCTGCGACTCGAGGGGGCTCTGGCTGCGCCTGGCCGTGTCCTGCCCAGCCGCGGGGCCCCGCGGGGATGC